>JAQQSU010006424.1:0-13521 GCA_028627135.1 Pseudochirops cupreus | reverse complement strand
GATTCAAAGGCACTGTGGAAGGGAGATTCATCCTGCCCTATCGGAAAATTAGAGGAGTGATGGGGAAGGACATAGGAAAGATTAGATTGGGGGAGGGATCATACAGGGGGATGGCTGTTTTGGGGGGGGTAGGGGAAAGATGGGGAGAAAATTTGTAACTCAAAATCTCATGGAAATGAATGATGTAAACTAAAATAAATAAAATAAAATATTAAAAAAAAAAAGAAAGAAAGACTTAGGGTGTGACCTTACTAACTGACCTATAAATCTTTAAGAATCATCTACACTTAGTGAGGCATATCACCAGGTTACCCACAGGGTGATATACTTTTTTTTCCCTTTTTTGGAGGGGCAGTTGGGGTTAAATGACTTGCCCAAGGTCACACAGCTAGTAAGTGTTAAGTGTCTGAGGCCAGATTTGAACAGGTGATATACTTTTAAGCCACAGCAGAGACATCATGGTCTAGTAGAAAGTGCCACGTTTGGAGTCTAGTGACCTGGATTATAATTTGGCCTTGAACAAGTACTAGCTTTGTGAACATGGGCAAGTCATTGAAATTCTCTTATCTGAAAATGTGCTGACTACCTCACAGGCTTGTAAAAGAGTGCTTTGTAAACTTTACATGCTTTATATAGAGATAACGAACTGGGTGTTAGTAGTTACGTGAAGCTCCTGACTTTTGGCTTCTTGGGAGTTGAGCTGCTAGGATGGTTCCAATTGCTCAAGTGGGTTCTATTCTTTCTTTATAGCTCATGATGGAACAGTCCAAGAAGTCCTCACTCATGGTAGCTCGAAGTATCCTGAACAATAAGCTCATTAGCAAGAAGTTAGAACGATATCTTAAGGTAAGTTAGGCCTGGCTAGCCCAGGGAAGGGTCTTGCCTGCGGCCCTCCCCCCAATACATGTGCACTTGCACATATGCATTTTTGGCCCAATACTCTTCTGGGCTACTCTCAGGCTTGGGGATGGGAAGTCATGACTTGCCTCATACCTCCAAATTGGTATATATGCCCTTTTGGGAAAAGAGGTGGGTAGGAGCTGAGAACATCCTAGTCTTTGTTGAATGGAGGCAGGTGGAATCCTGGCTTTTCCCCTGGTGAGGGCAGTGATGAGTGGTGGTAAAGGAAAGATTTGGGGATTTAGGAAGCAGGATTGCTTGAGAAAGATAGTACCAATGGACTGGTGTGTATTTGTTATCCTTAGGGTGAGAATCCCTTTACGGATGATCCTGAAGAAGAAAAGGAACAAGAAGAAGGAGAAGGCAGTGCTGTAGAAGAAGGAGTGGCTGAAGGGGAAGATGAGAACAAAACCAGCGAGAAAAGCACTGCAGGACAGCCTGAGCTTCAGGCAGGGGACCAGAATCAACAGCCTGAAGTAACAGCAAGGGCTGGAGAACAAACTCCAACCTACAGTTTGGTAGAGGAGCAGTCAGGCTTGGAGTTACCCCCAGAGGAGGAACCGGTGCCCTTGCTGGGGGGTGCCTTGCAGCAGCAGATTCGGGGCATCCCTGGCCTGGATGTGGAAGCTGATGATGATGAAGAATGAAAGAGCCACACTTCAGGGAAGAAATAGGAGAGAGCTCAGACCTGTTTCAGAGCCATCATTAAATCTTTTTAATGGAGTGTGAGAATTGCTAACATCCACCTGGATATCCGTTCTTATTCTGGCCCTTGAAAAGCCTAGCCTCTTTTTTTGTAAATGGTTACGGAAATAGGGTTGAGTTTTTGTTGTTGTAGTTGGGGTTCTGGGGCAGGAAGCAGTATAGAGGATTGAGTGTTTGTTTTGAAACCCCAGCTACACTGTATCTCAGTTTTGTGCCCCTTGAGTTCTGAGGTACCTTCAGGAACATCATCTTTTATAGTATCTACAACAGGGTATGTGAAAAACTGTTGATTCTTGGTCCTTTTCCTTAGGCAGCTTTCTGTGTAACTAAAAAGATAGGTTGGTTCTGGGTTTGAAAGGGCTCTTCCTGGTAAAAGAAATTTCTTGTGTTTTAGTTCTGCCCCAGGTCCCCACAACAACTCTGCCTGTTTAGTTATTTTGTTTTAATCTCTTCCTTTTGCTGAAAACCCAGAGTCAACATATTGTTTGTAAAAATCTTAAATAAATGTTTGGTCAGAACTGATAAAAGTCTATCTTAAATTTTAGTTTTTTGGTTGGCGGGATTGATTGAGGCTGGACGATCTTTGGGGAGAAACAATCAAAAATACTTTAATTTTAATAGTTTTACGAAGTGCCTACTTCCCAGAGCTGTATACTGAGCTAGAGGTAAGAAAGAGATGATTACTTTTGGTTGTACTCAGAACCATAGCCCAAACTAAGATGTTCGTCCAAACAGAAGTTTACAAAATTAAGATGGAGAAGACTGCACTCAAGGAATGAAGCCTTATAAGGAAATGCTTCCTTGGAAGAGTTCTGAATTGGGATTTAAAGGAGATGCATAAACAGGTAGAAGTGACAAGCAGAAGATAGATATGAGGTAGAGATAGCCTAGACAAAATGTCCTTTGACACCAAGGACAGCTCTGACAGAAAAAATCAAAATGCTGTTTAGTAGGGCCTACACTAATCCTCTCTGGGTGGACTAAGGTGTGGCTCCATTCAAGGAAGACACATGTAAGATAACCTAAACTGTAGCTGAAGTGGGGACAGGGGAGGGGGGATTGACAACTAATAGACGCCAGCATGTGAAGAAGTGAGGTGTGGCACAGACAAGGGCATATGTGATCATGGGGTGACTGAGGAAGGGGGTTTTGGGGACGGGACTGACAGCGATCACTATCTTCCAAGTATATGAAGGCATGTCATATGGAAAAGAGACTTGTTCCACTTAGTCTGAGAGGAACATTTGAAGCCCTGAACAGAGACACATTTAAACTGGAGATACGGAAAGATTTCCTAACAGCTGTCCAAAAGTAAAATTATCTAGCGCCGTTCGGAAGGTGTAATAAGCTTCCCTTCAGGAGTGGACTTTTACAGGAGGCTGAACGGTCCCCTTGGGGAGGCATAGCATCTTGCAGGCATTCAATAAATGAAGTTTTGTACTCAGTAGCTTACCACCAAACCTCCCTTGCTTAATGCGCTCATCTAGGGCCAGCTCAACCCTTTCTTTTGACTTATAACTGGAGAATGCGGTGCGGAAAGGGTCCAGGAGTTGGGAAGCACAGCAACTGAGAAGGTTGTGGAGAAACTGAAGCCTGACATGTTGCATTCCGTGGCTGGGCATTGGTAGCAAAGAAGGGGGGGGAGGGGTCTGCATCGTTCTGTCCTCTGGGCGTCATGGGAAGGAAGAAGAGGCTTTTGGCTCCAGACTGCCGGAGTGGGGTACCGTAGTTTCGAGACAGGTTGAAACTAAACGTTTCTGCAAGAAAGTACGTTGTTCCAAGACCTTTCTTGCTGTAGTTTCTACGGCCCCGTCTCTCTTGCCCCAATTGCATCCTGCCTCCAGGTAGTGGTGCCCAGCCTGGTAGCTCCGCCCCACTCTTCCCTACGCCTGTGGAGACTGCGCACTGGTGCTTCAGGAAGCGGGGCCAAGTGCTGCGAGACAACCAATGGCATTTCGGACCGGGGAAGGAGGAGGCGGTGCGTGGATAGCCTTTCGGCGAGGTGGAGGAGTGGGGGGGGGAGGGGAGGAGGAAGAAGAGAAGAAAAAGAAGCTGGGTTAGCGCGTGCGCAGTGTTGCTGTCGAGGAACAGGAACTCTTGGCTGGCCGTGGACTCGATATGGAGACGGGATACGGAGGTGGGTCCAACGAGGAGTTAGCGGAGCCAGCCGGGACTCTGTTTTGCAAGTTTCCCTGCCGAACAGAGATGCGGGGCACCCAAGCGATCGTCCGAGCGTGGAGGGAAGGAAGGCAGTCAGTGTCGGGGTTATGTCGGCAAGAGGGAAAATTTATCGGGGGGAGGAGGGGGAGTTTAATCGGCTTCTTGATTGGTAGGGATGGCTGTCTCTCTGCCGGACCTCGCTGTGGATTGGCCGGCTCTGCGCCGAGGTGGCCTGGCTGTCCTTACCGGGCCTTACTGCCTGAGAGCTGAGCGGCGGGGAAGGGAAGGGGATGTCCCACGGGGTGACCGAGGAACTAGTCCAACTGGCGGCTTAGGCCGCCCTCTACCCTGGCCGCGGGTTCTAATGGACGCCTCCCCTTTTTGGAAGCGACACAAAATGGCGGCTGCCGAAGGCCCCTCCCTCGAGGCCGACTCCGCCCCTTTCACGTGTCTCCTTCCGCGTGCTTTGGATGTCAACGAGAGACCCGAGAGAACTGCCAGTCCACTTGGTAGATAGCGGTTAAGAGATTTACCCGGGCTTACACAGCTATTAAGTGTCTGCCGCCATTTATTTTGAATAGATATATAATCTTGCTTAAAGGTTTGTCAAGTCCCTTACGTGTTCTCATTTTTTTCTTACAATCTCCCGCCCCTTCCCTGTCCCCCTTTTTCGTATAAGGAAAGTTTGGCACAGAGATGAAAGCACTTGCCCAGGATCTTGAAGTCAGTCATTATTTGAACTGCTTCTCCTACTCTCTTAGACTTTATATATTTTTGCACTCTGGCTTGACCCAAAGGACACTTGAGTCTTTCTCTAATACCGGGATTGAAGGAGTGGGGACCGTGATGAAAAGTGAGAATAAAAATGATATATTGAGTCAGAAAGGAAACTGCCATGATTGGCGGGGGGGGGCGGTGTCCATAATTATAAGAAGAAAAGTGTTAGGTAGAGTGAAGACAGGTCAAGGAAGAGCTTGAATGCTATCCTTAATGGAAGTTTCTGGGAATAGATTTAAGATGAGTGTTAAGTATAGAGATCCTCTAGTCCCATTTTGCACGTGAAGGGACTGAGGCAGATAAGAGACTTGTGCAGGGTCACAGTTAATAAATGTCTGAGGCTGGATTATTATTATACAAATACCAAATAATTTGATCTGGAGGTATGGGGAAACTAAGTGGGGATCTCACAAAAACCTCTTGAAGTAGGTTTTCTTTGAAGTTTGGTTGGGGACAGAGAACAAAAAGCCAGTAGGCCAGACAGGTAAGTTTTGAATTAAGGTCTTCCTTCCTCCAAGGCCAGCTCCCTGTATATCATTGCTGTGCTGCCTCTTTACAGTATAGGAAAAAGAATAATGAGAAGACAAGTAATTCACTTAAAAAGAGATCCAGCAATGTAAACCTTGGCTCGAAGGTACCAATTTTGATGTAAAGAGTACAGGTTTGGGAGTCAAGCAGACCTGTTTTTAAATTTAAGTTCTGTAGCTTGCCATCTGTGTAATTTTGGGCAAATTATTTAACCTCTGAGCTTCAGTTTCCTAATCTGAAAAATGAGGAAGTTGAACTAGACCATTGGTGTCAAACTCAAATAGAAATGAGGCCACTAAATATGTAAGGATCCTTGCATGCTGTGTATTGACTTAGAAAACTACGTTGACATTATTTATGTTCTATTTTTTATTTTGTTAAATATTTTACAAATTAATTTTGGTCTGGTTCTTGCTCCCAGAAAGACTAGATGACTTTGAAAGTCATTTCTATCTCTAAATATATGATTCAGTGACTTGGATGTCTATATACAAATAGAATGGGTACTAAACAAGATAAATTAGTTAATAATACAAAAAGGTAAATTTGGTCTCATAAGTAACACTATGAACTCATTATTAGAATAAGGTACAATATAGATATGATCTTGAGAAGAAATTTGAAATTAGTTTTCCTTCTTTACCACTTATTTCCCTTTTAATTTATAGAGGAAACTTTAGTTCCTCTAGATCAGTGGTTCTCAACCTGTGGCTCGTGCCTTTGCGGTCAAACGACCCTTTCATGGGTCACAGGGGTCGCCTAAGACCATCAGAAAACACACATTTCCGATGGTCTTAGGAACCTCCTTTTTTGGTCTCCAGGCAGGTCCACCCGCATAAGACTACTAAAGGGTCTCGAATTAGAAAAGTTGAGAACCACTGCTCTAGATGAATTGTTTTTTGGTGTTGTTTTTTTCTAGCTCCATAAAGTAATGCTTTGGTAGTTTGGTATGGCACTGATTAAGTAAATTAATTTAGATAGTGTTGTCATTTTTATATTGGTTTGGCCTACCTGTGTACAATGAATAGTTATCCATTTATTTAGAACTCTATTTGTGTAATGAGTATTTTGTAGTTGTGTGTGTCTTGGTAGGTAGACTCCTAAGTATTTTTACCGATCTTTAGTTACTTTAGATGTAATTTCTCTTTCTATCTCTTCCTGCTGGATTTTGTTGATAATAAACAGACATTGAAGACCACTTGTGCCTAATAATCTACTGCCAAGTGTGGAGGGAATATCTCTTTTATTTTGTGTTACCAAACCATTTTAGCCTCCATTACCACAAGTGGGTGGGGTTCACTGACATTCACTTCTTTTTTCCATCATTGAATTTAGGAGTGTGGAGTCCTCACTCTACCCCTTCTCAGGGTTTTTAGAGTCTATACTGAGAAGTACTCTCACTCCAGAACTGACTGCTACATGTGGAGGTACTTTTCTTCTTTTCACACTTTGCATGTTCTTGCACTTGGAAAATCTGGTTCTCTCCAAAAGATATAAGATTCCTGACTACCCTTTTCAAACCAGATGTTCTTTCTCTTATGACCCGGAAGGAATAGCAGGTATACTCCTTGCCTCTTACTGCCACTTAAACTTCCTTCTACCATTACTCGGCAATGTTCCCTTATCTATACCACCACCTTGACAAGATCTTTGCTGCAGGTATCATCTGACCTCCAGACTATTCTCATCTCTTTTCTCCTTTCTTTTTTGCTTCCGTACATGTGTTATACTTTTTTAAAAAATCCACCCAAGTCTTGCATTCTCATTCTCACTGTGTACGTTGATGTCCCTGTGAACAGCTGGCCTCTCAGTTTACCACATTCCTCAGTTCCTATAGCTTATTATCTTCATCCCCCACAGTGGTGATTATACCCTAGATCTTACCATTACCCATAAATGTCTATGATTTTAAACTCAAAAATTCTCTCTTACTTAAATTCTTATTAGTTCATCTCTTCCTTTATCTCAAAACTCCTCTAAAATTTTTTTTAGTCCTCACTAGAACTACCAGCCCCATCTCTTCCTTGTTCTTTTAGTTTATTGTCTCTGCTCTAGCTTCACTTTCTTTAAGACTACACAGGTCTTAACCCAATACTTAGGGATAGGGATTAGATCTGTGATTTCATTGGTATAGAGAAGTGCTATACAGGTCAGCACATTATCCACAATTTATAGTCTTAGAGAATTGCCAAGAGCAACTCTTAGGGGTTCATATTAACTTGGAAAACCACAAATGAACGCTATCTATGTTGTATTGTATTTTTATTTTATTTATTTTGTTAAACATTTCCCAGTTAAATTTGATGTAGTTTGGGTAAAGTTTGACACCTCTGGCATAGATCACTAAGAGATTAATGTTAATAGACTTGCCTAGGCTCACTGACCTGAATGTGTTAGAAACAGACCCCCTCTCAGCTCCAGCGCCAGTTCTCTGTTCTTGCAATTCCTGTAGTTAGCTAATTAAATTAGATAAAATCTTCCACTTGAGTGCTGTACCAGACTCTGCCTCTGGAGTAACTCCACCTCTTGCCTTCTGCCATTCTTGCCTGCTACTGTAATTACCAGGAGACTGTCCATTACTCATTTATGTCATCTAATATCAGCTGAGCCCTCACTGCTGCAAAGCAATGTATTTATTCCATGATTAGCTTTTTATTTGTTTTGTTTTGCATTGTTGGTTTTTTAAAATTACATTTTCATCAATCCCTTCTTCTGATATCACCTATATTTCCCTTAGAATTTTTTTTAAAAGAAGAAAAACATTTCAGTAAACCATATTAATATATGAAAAAATCTGACATATACAGTGTTCCAAAAAAGAGTAAAGAGCTTATCTCTCCTTTTTCTTCTTTCTTTGGTACCAAGGTTAGTCATTATAATTTAACAACATGCAACTTCCATTATTTTTGTAGTTGATCATTCTATTTTTATTATTGTAGTCATTGTGTGTGTGATTTTCTTGGTTCTACTTATTTCACTTTGTATCAGTTCATATAAATTTTCTCATGCTTTTCTGTTCATCCTAGTCATTGTTTCTAACATCATTATATATATAGCATTATATCAACACTGTTAAGCTTTTCCACAGTTGACAGGCATCTACTTTGTTTCTAATTCTTTGCAACTACGAAAGTGATGCTATAAATATGTTGGTGTATGTGGAGCTTTTATTTTTGTCATTGGTCTTGTGACATCTTACCAGCAATGAAGGCTCTGCGTCAAAGGGTATGGACATTTGAGTCACTTCCTTTGCATAATTCAAAATTCCTTTCCAGAATGGTTGCACTGATTTCATAGTTCTGCTGTTGGGCCATCTTTCCACAGCCTTACTGACTATTTCTAGCCTTTTTCATTTTACCAGTTTCCTAGGTATGAGGTGTAATCTCATAGTTGATTTGTGTTTCCCTTATTTCCTAATTGACTTTCTCTCCCACTCCTCCCAGTGGCTGTTCCAGACTTTCACTGCTCTCCTTTCCTAACTCCATTTCCATAAAAACCTTTTTACCTTAACCTAGAAAATTAAAGTCATCTTCCAGAGAGCTCCCTCTCTCCTCTGTTCAGCACTTCAAATTATCCCCTGCTCTTTTCTTTATTCCAGACTTCTGAGGAAGAGTTTTATATTCTCTCTCTTTTTTTTTAATAAGGTTTATTATCAAGAGGGGGAAACCTTTCTAAGTGTCTTTTATGCTAAAACATGTAGCAGAATTTTTAATTCCACTTAGTCACCTACAGCCGTCTTCTTTTCACACGAATTTCAGTGTTATGTATCTCCAGGGTAATGCTTGTGAAAATCTACATGAGAAAAATTTACATAATTTCCAATATTGACATTTTGCTTTTCTTTATAATTTATTGGTAGAGTAGCCATTCAAATGTAGTTTTGTGGAAAAAAAATACAAACAAACAAAAACCAATAGTTATCTCTATCAATAATCCAAGGGAAATAAATTACAAAGAAGTGGGTTGGTTGATGCAATTTTATAATAAGAGTTTTATATTCTCAAGAGATTGACCCTTTGATTATCCCCATTCCTTTATCTTTCATCTATCTACTGGTTCCCTTCCTGTTAATCTAGGATCTCCTATCCTTATATAATATATACATATCCACTATCGGACCTTGTCATCTCTTCATTTCTCTTTTCCCTTTCACAAAGAGACTCCTACTGAAGGTTATCTAAAACTTGTAGCTTCTATTTCTTCAGCTCCCACTTAATTTTCAAACTTATGTAATTTGGCTTCCAACCCCATCACTCAACTGAAACTGCTCTCTCCAAGGTGAACAGCAGTCCATAAAATTATGATTCATTTTGCAACCCCTTAACATGGGTATAACCCAGAGCTTTGTTCTGGGTCTTCCTTTGCTCCCTTCTCTCCTTTGGAGAACTCATCAGCGTCTGTGTTCAAATATCATGTTGAATATATCTCCTCAAGTCTGCCTAGTCATACATTGTCAAGTTCCTGCATATGTCTGAAATATAATTTACTGTCTTCTCCCTGAAACCCATCCCTCTTCCAAACATCTTTTTCTCATGAGGATACCACCATCCATCCTCCAGTTACTTAAGTTTATGTCCTTGGAGTCCTTTCTCCCGCCCTCATGTGCTGTATTAGTTAGTTGCCAAGTCTTGTCAAATCCGCTTGTACTACATCTTCCATATCCTTATATCTTCACTCACATAACTACCCACTCTCATCCTTTCTTCCTAGGATTATCATAATGATTTTCTGATTGCTTTCAGGAGGATAGGACTTTATGAGGGAGAAGTAATGTGTAATCAGCTTGGAAAGAAAGAGATACTGGAGCCAGATTGTAAAGGACTTTAAATGCCAAACAGAAAAGTTGTTTAAAAAGAAAATATATTTATCGGTAGATATACTTAAGGTTCTCAAGCAGAGAAGTGACGTGGTCAGACCTGTACTTTAGGAAAATGAATTTAGGGGCTGCTAGGTGGCACAGTGATTGAGCACTGGTCCTTGAGTCAGGAGGACCTGAGTTCAAATATGGCCTCAGACACTTAACACTTAACTAGCCATGTGACCTTGAGCAAGTCACTTAACCCCAATTACCCTGCCTTCCCCCCTCCAAAAAGCAAGAAAAAGGAAAAGGAAAAGGAATTTGTCAGTTCTTGGGAAGAGGAATTATAAAAGGGTAAGCTTGAATGTAGAAACTAATTGAATGTAGAAACTGTTGCAGTGCTCCAGATGACAGGTGATGAGGGTCTTACTATAATTTAATTATCAGAGTATATATGTTTTATGTTGAGTGCTAGGCACTACTTTTGAGAAAAGACACAGACAAACTGAAGAGTGTTTAGAGAATGTCCACCAGGATATAAAGGGGTTGGATACCATGCCCTGTAAAAGAACTTAGCCTGGAGAAGACTTGGAAGGGCAAGAGAGTTGTCTTTGGGTGTGAAGGAAGGACTGGACATCGGTTCCGTTTGATCCTGCATGGCAGAATTGGGTGCATTGGACAAAAGTTGAAGTGTTTCAAATTTAGGCCCTCAATGTAAGGGGATATTTCCCTAGCAATTAGAGCATCCTTCTCTGGAGAGGTAGTGAGTTTCTATCACTGTAAGCCTTTAAGTGAAGATTGGGTGCTCACTTGTGAGGGATCCTGTAGAAGGATTCTTTTTCATTTATACTTTGTACTATGAACTCAGTGGCTTTTGAGGCAGGTCCCTTTCATTTTGGACGATCTGTGATTCTGCTAGTTCCTGTAGGTGGTAGACCACAGTGTTCCTATATCTCAGTGGTAATATAATCTCTTAAGAGATCAGTCTGATAAAAAGGCCTGCTATGAAGAGGCAGGTACAGGGAGTTACCAGTTTATCATTTTTGTTACAAATGATGGTTTCTTTAGAACTAGTAATGCACTACTAATAATGTTTTGTCCCTTAGAAACAATGTTAAAAATGCTGTTTGGTGCACAAGTTGAACTCATTGAATCCAATGTAACTTTTGAGAAGAATGACCCATATAGTTTTGATAGCCCAAGCATGGAGTTCTTTCTCCTGCGCGCTGCTGTCAGGTCTGGTAATAGCAGTGGGAGAGGGCATTATCTTGTGGAGTAGTAGCTCTTCTGTGCATGGATCATTCCTTCAGAATTGTTGTAAATGCCAAGACTGCCTGCACTCATAGCAGTTCTAGGTTCTTGTAGCACTGTGTTGCAAGAAAAGAGGGAGAGAAAAGGATTTTTTCTTTCCTTTTTCTATAATCAGAAGTGGCTTCAACTAGGATTTTGAAATGCACAGTTTTGTTGTCATTCCTCTCTCTTTCATTTTGATATGATTTCTAGATTTCTGAGAATTCCATTCATGATCTCTTGTTTTCTTAAACTTCTGTAGGTGCCTGTCTAGGTCTGAGCTCTTCCCCCAAGTGCATCTTGCAACCCTCCTACTGCTACAGTGATCTTTCCCTAAAGTCATTTGTTGGTATTTTGGAGACTAGCCAAACTTACCCATTACTCTTCTCTTGAGGCATACTGGTTCAGCAGAACAGGTGCTAGGCCCTGAGGTCAGAGGAAATCCTGTCTCAGACATTTACTCTATATGTAATCTTGGTCAAGTTACCGAACTTTCTTGGGTTTCATTTTCCTCATCCATAAAATAAGGGGTTCAACTTAGGTACCTTCTAGCCTTTACATCTCTGGTCTTTCTAATAATGTACATTCCTTGAATGATGGGGGAGTGCAACACAACAAAGGTTCACCTTGTCATGCTTCTATTCATCATAGACACCATGTAGTTATGGAGAATGTTTGACATTGGGTCATCTGCTACTCCTTTCCCATTTCTCCCATCAGGTAATATTGGTTTTTCAGCAGGCCTAGGAAAAGGACAAGTTGAGTACCCTGTGAAATGACTACAGTGAAATCTTGTTCGGTTTTTAAATCATGTTGAAGTATTCAATAAAACTGTCAGGAACAGCATGAAATTTCCCTTCTTTACTATACATCCTGATGCTGAGGAAGGCAGGAAATGATGACTTAAATTGGTGTTACAGTGGAAAGAACATGCACTTTGGAGTCAGAGGACTTGGTTCAAATCCCACTTCTGATTCTTACTACCTTCATAGCCTTGAGGACGTGGACCTGTTTCCTCATCTACGAATGGAAGGAGGTAATATTGTGTTCAGTTGTTTCAATTGTGTCTGACTCTTCATGACCCCTTTGGGGTTTTCTTGTCAAAGATATGTGAGTGATTTGCCATTTCCTTCTCCAGCTCATTTCACAGATGAGGAAACTGAGGTGAACAGGGCTAAGTGACTTCCCCGGGATTGCACAGCTAGTAAGTGTCTGAGGCCAGATTTGAACTCAGGAAAATGAGTCTTCCTGACTCCAGGCAGGGCACTCTATCCACTGCTTTACCTAGCTGCCTGTAATCTAATCTCATCACCATGTTGCTAGCTGACGCTACCTCCCTCAGCCTTTTCTGCCCTCATATTAGAAGGCTGGCAGAATGAGTACCAAACTCCTAATAATTCCTCCCTTTATAGAAGGCAGAACCTGGGCTTTCCTGCCCACTGCACTCTGTATCTGCTGCCTTACCTGGTTCCACCTCCATGGAACAAGATGTCCTTGTGTCCATTATCCCCTTGGCTCCTCCCCTTCCTTTCTGCAGCCTTTTGCATGTCTCTTGCGCTGTTAGTTTGTAAGCTCCTTGAGGGCAGAGACTGCTTTTATTAATTGTATCCCCCTCATGTAGCACAGTGCTTGGCACATTGTAGCCACTTAATATATGTTTATTAGCTTTATTGAATTAGATGTCACTTCCCTGAGCCTCAGTTTCCTCTTCTGTAAAACAAAGGGGTAATACTAGATAGATGGCCCTTGCAGCTCTGATCCTCTGATCCATTCTTTCCTGGATGTGGTTGGTATTGACTTTGTGATTAAAGGAAGGCCACCTGGCTTCAGGGGCACACTCGATGGAGGCAGGTGCTAAAACTTAGATTGCTGATAGTAATAGAGACATACAGGAGTTTCTTTAAGAGTGAGAGAAAGCTAGCTGGGTATGTTTGCGATAATATTGTTTGTGTTGTGATTTGAGGTTCATTTCCTTCACTACTATTTAATCAAGATTCAGGCTTTCTCTAGAAATGTAAATTTTACTTGAGTATTTTGAAAGATCTGTGAGGTTGTACATTCACTAAGGAGTCCAACCCCTCAATAGTTGGCATGGCTGAAAAATTCATCACCTGGTGGCATAATCTTAGGGTGATGGACGTATAAGGCAGCACCTAGGCAGAGTCTGTTTTCTGTTACTTGAGGCCTTCCAGCCTAGTAGGACCTGCCACTACTAATCTTTTTTTATTTTTTAAAATTTTTTTGAGTTACATATTTTCTCCCCGTCTTTCCCCCGCCCACCGCCCCAAAACAGCCATCCCAGTGTGTCCCCCCTCCCCCAGTCTATTCTCTCCTATGTCACTTTTTGGCAGGGCAGGATGGAT
>JAQQSU010006423.1:0-13521 GCA_028627135.1 Pseudochirops cupreus | reverse complement strand
ACTTTGACCACATGTGCCAACTTCATCACTACTGGGTTGGCTTTGACTTTCTGGTTTTGGGACTCAGTTTTCTGGTATTTAAATGAATGCACTATCTATATTTCTTATGTAGAGAGCCTGTTCCATTTTGTGATTAATAACTATTTCAGCATATTTATAGTTACTGTAGGCATTGTGAATACTGCATTGCTGATACACCAGGTGAAGGAGAAAATATCATAAACTGTCAGGAAGAAACAATTTGAGTATTATGGAAAGACAATAATGATAACAAAAGATCTAGCAGCATCTTTGGTAAGGGAAAAAAGCTTGGAATGTTATTTTCCAGAGGTCAGAGGAGCTAAGATTACAACCAAGAATCACGAACCCAGCAAAACTGAGTATAATGCTTCAGGTAAAAATATGGTCATTGAATGAAATAGAGGACTTACAAGTGTTCTTACTTTTTAAATTGTCTATCATAGATCTATTTTCCAGGTTGGTGGTTTTTTTCAATGAGATATTTCACATTGACTTCTATTTTTTCATTTGTTTGGATTTGTTTAATATTATCCTGATTTCTCATAAAGTCATTTGCTTCCATTTGCTCCACTCAAACTCTGAAGGAATTATTCTCTTCAGTGAGCTTTTGAGATTCTTTTCCATATGGCAAACGTGACTTTTTAAAGGCATTCTTCTCTTCATTGGCTTTTTGAGCTTCTTTTGACATTTAAGTTAATCTATTTTTAAGGTATTATTTTCATAAGTCCAAGTTATTGACTCCGTTTTTCATGATTTTCTTGCATCATTCTCATTTCTCTTCCCAATTTTTTCTCCGCTTATCTTATTTTGAACCTTATTTGGTGTTCAAAATCCTTCTTAAGCTCCTCTATGACCTGTAATCAGCTTACATTTTTTTTCTTGGAAGCTTTTGGTGCAGCACTTCTGACTGTGTTGTCTTCCTCCTGTTCCATGCTTTGATCCTTTTTTGTCTCCAAAAAAGGAATCTGTAGTTCCACTGCTGAGATTGGTTTGCTTTCTTTGCCTGCTCATGTTGTCAGTCAATTAATTTGATTTTTGAGCCACAGTAGAACTCAGCTATGTCCAAAATTGCTGGGGTTTTCACAGCTGCCAGAGCTATTAGGAGGTGCAGTCTCTGCAGCCCCCACCAGCTTTGGGTCACTGAAAACACACCTCAGGATCCCCACCCAAGACTGTGATCCTGATCCAGGCAGCTCAAGGCAAGAGCATTTATCCTCTGAACGATCACTTGGCCAACCCGCAATTTGCAAGCCGTGAGCTCTGAAGCAGCCATGTGGAGATGGCAGCAGGGCCACCACTTCTGCTGCCTTCTTGCCCTGGGACCAGATGGCTGGACCACTTTTCTCCCCCAAATCTAGCTGAGTTCCACTGACCTTTCACTTTGCCCTTCTTTCTTATGGGTTGATAATTCTGGAAACAGCCAGAGCTGTCAGGGATCCAGTCTCCTGAAGTGTTCCAGCTTCAGCTTATACTGACCACCCTGGGGCTAAGCTGCCATTTCAGGGCAGTTATTAGCCCTTCCTGTCTTGCTTTCTGGGCTGCCCCCAGTGGGAGATGTGTTTTTCTGTAATTTGGTGGGTTCTGCAGCTCTAAAATTTGTTTAGAGTAACATTTTATAGTAATTTGAGGTCGTTATGGTGGGAGCTGAGGGGTTCTCCTTCTACACTGCCATCTTGACTCTGCCAACTTTCAAGTATTGTTGATTAAAACAAAACAAAACAAACCAAAAAAAAGGACCTTAACAGAAAATTTGATTTTCAAATACAAGAAGCAAGAGATGCATGAGAAGTTAAAATCGAAAAAAAGAAATCAGAAGAACCTTATAAAAGTTGAATTATTTTTATTCCTATGTGGAAAAATGATAATTGTAACTCATGAGACTTTTCTCAGTATGAGGATAATTATATAAAATATATGTATACATACATATATATGTATGTATAAGATGGTGTGTGTTTAAATACATATGTTAGTATGTATATGTGTGTACATGTATACATAGAAAGAGGGCAAAGGATCAGCTGAATAGGAAGGAATGATATCTAAAAAATAAAATTAAGAGGTGAAAGTGTAATACAATGGGAAAAGGAGAAAGGAAGAGATTCAGTAGGGCAAATTATGTCATATATAAAAGAGACAGGAGAAAACTGATTCATTGGAGGTGAAGAGCAGGAAGGTGAAAGAGAATGGGTCAGCCTTACTCTCATTGAACTTGGATTAAGGAGCAAATACCATACACATTCAATTGGATATCTTAAAGCCTTACATAAAAGTAGGGGGGTAGGAGATAAGAAAGGATTGATAGAAGGGATGGCAGATTGGAGAGAGGTCAGTTAGAAGCAAACACTTTTGTAAAGGGACAGGTTCAAAGGAGAAAATAGAATAAGTGGGGACAGGTTGGGATGGAGGAAAATATAGTTAGTCTTTCACAATATAACTGCTATGAAAACATTTTGTATAAGTACACATATACAACCCATATTGAATTGCTTGTCTTCTCAGTGTGAATGGGTGAGGAAGGAAGAAGGGAAAGTATTTGGAAACCAAAGTTTAAAAACCAATGTTAAAAAAATTGTTTTTTATGTGGAACTGGGAAATAAGATATATAGGCCCTGTGGTGTAGAAATCCGTATTGCCCTACTAAAAAGTTGATGGTAGAATGGAAGAGGATATAAGAGAGAGGAGATAGGGTCAAGGAATATTCAGTAGGCTTGCTATCTTTGGATGGGGGCAGGGGAAAGAAGGTGAGAAAATTTGTAACTCAAAATCCTGTGGAAATGAATGTTGAAAACTAAAATAAACAAATAAAAGATTTAAAAATTTCCTACTGCCAAAAAATAGAAATTACTTTCCTCAATGAGATTCTGTACCTGTTTTTTTTTCCCCATTTGTCCAGTTCTCTTTTTCAAAGAGTTCTTTTGCTTCTCTTTCCTCCACAGTGGTCAATTCCCCAGAAACTATTTCAAAGAAATTGGAAGTTGGCATTGATCATGGAAATACTTCTTCCTATGTGGGAGTCTTCTAACATGGGAAAATGGAGATCATTTCTAATGACCAAGTAAACAGGACCACGCCAAGTTGTGTCACTTTCACCAGCAAGGAACGTTTAATTGGGGATGTTTCAAAGAATAAAATTGCAATGAAACCCACTAACACAGTTTTTGATGACAAATGTCTGATTGGTCACAGAACTGATGATACATTTATAGTCAAGTGTGAAACATTGGCTTTTTATGTTGATGAATGATGCAGGAAGGCCTATGATCCAAGTGGAGTAGAAAGAGGACACTGAAAGTTTCTATCCAGAAGTACCCTTTATGGTGTTGACCAAGATGAAAGAATATACTGAAACTTTCCTGGGGAAGAATGTCACAAATGCACTGGTCACAGTATCAGACTACTTCAACAATTCCCAAAATCAGGTCACCTAAAATGCTGGAACTATTGCTGGTATAAATGTGTTCCAAATCATCAATGAATCAACTGCTTTTGGCCTTTCTTATGACTTGGAGAAAAAGGCTGTTGATGAGAGAAATGTGTTGAATTTATATCTTGGAGGTTGTAATTCCAATGTCTCCATTCCTACCATTGAAGATGGAAGGTTTAAGGTCAAGTCCACACTTGAGAACACCCATTGGGGTAGGGATTTGGACAATCAAAAGGTCAACCATTTCGTTGGTTCATTGTGATTTCAAGTGAAAACACAAGAAGGACTTCAATGAGAACAAGAGGGTTATTCCCTATCTTTGCATTGTTTGTGACCATGCAAAGCCTGACCTCTCTTCCCATAATGAGATTGACTGCCTCTGTGAAGATATTGACTTTTTTTACATCAATCACTTGAGCCCATTTCTAAGAGCTCAATACTGATCACTTCCATGCCACACTGGATCCTGTGTGATCCTTAAGATATTTCAAGCTAGATAAATCAGAGATTCATGACATCATTCTGTTGGGTGGTTCCACTCAAATCCTCAAAATCCAGAAAGTTCTAAAAGACGTCTCCAATATAGCAAGGAACCCAAAAAGAGTATCAATCTTTTTTTTCTTTTTTTAAAATTTATTTTAGTTTTCAACATTCATTTCCACAAGATTGTGAGCTACAAATTTTCTCCCCGTCTTTCCTCTATCCCCCACCCCAAGATAGTGGGCCTACTGAGTACCCCTTTCCCCAGTCTGCTCCCTCTTATATATCCTCACACAGACCCCCCACAACTTTCTTGTACAGCAAGGTGGATTTCTATACCCCAATGTCTGTATATGTTATTTCCCAGTTGCATGTAAAATAAATTATTCGTAAATTTCTTTTTAACATTTGTTTTTAAAACTTTGATTTCCAGATTCTTTTTCTTCTCCCCTCCTCACCCATGCCCCCTTGTAAGATAAGCAATTCAATATAGGTTGTACATGTGTAGTCACACAAAACATTTACATAGTACTTATATTGTGAAATATTATATTTCCCTCCATCCTATCCTGTCCACCACTTACTCTATTTTCTACTTTGTCTCTGTCCCTTTACAAAAGTGTGTGCTTCTAACTACACTCTCCCCCAATCTGCCCTCCCCTCTATCATCCCTCCTTCTCCCCTACTTCTCTGTAGGGTAAGAAAACCAAATGAGTGTGTTATATTATTTCCTTCTGAAGCCAAATTCAATGACAGTGAAGTTGACCCATTCCCTTTCACCTTCCTGTTCTTCCCCTCCATTACAACAGTTTCCTCTTGCCTCTTTTATATGAGATAATTTATCCCATTCTATCTCTTCTTTTTTCCTTTTCTCATTATATTCCTCTCTCACTACTTTATTTTTTGGATATCATCCCTTTGTTTTCAACTGATCCTATGCCTTCTGTCTATGTATACAGGTACACACATATTCACACATTAATATGTGCATTATATACATGTGTATATATGTATGTATGTGTGTGTGTGTGTGTGTGTGTGTGTGTGTGTACTCACATAAGTATTCCCTTCAACTGTCCTCATACTGAGAAAAGTCTCATGAGTTACAATTATCATTTTCCATGTAGGAATGTAAATAGTTCAACTTTAATAGGGTCCTTGTGACTTCTTTTTCCTGTTTACTTTTTCATGCTTCTCTTGCTTCTTGTATTTGAAAGTCAAATTTTCTCTTAAGCTCTGGTTTTTTCATCAAGAATATTTGAAAGTACTCTATTTCATTCAATGACCATACATTTCCCTGAAGCATTATACTCAGTTTGGTGGGTAGGTGATTCTTGGTTTTAATCCTAGCTCCTTTGATCTCCAGAATATCATATTCCAGGCCCTTTGGTCCCTTAATCTAGAAGCTGCTAGATCCTGGGTTATCCTGATTGTGCTTCCACAATATTCAAATTGATTTTTCTTGCCAACTTATAATATTTGCTCCTTGATCCGGGAACTCTGGAACCTGGCTATAACATTCCTAGGAGTTTTCTTTTTGGGATCTTTTTCAAGAAGAGATGGGTGAATTCTTTCAAGTTCTATTTTGCCCTCTGGTTCTAAAATATCAGGGCAATTTTCCTTGAGAATTTCTTGGGGGCTGCTTTCTAAGTTCTTTTTTTGATCATGGCTTTAGTGTAGTCCAATAATTTTTAAATTGTCTCTGCTGGATCTATTTTCCGGGTCAGTATTTTTTTTTCAAGGAGATATTTCACATTGCCTTCTATTTTTTCATTTGTTAGGATCTGTTTAATAGTATCTTGATTTCCCATAAAGTCATTTGCTTCCATTTACTCCACTCTAACTCTGAAGGAATTGTTCTCTTCAGAAAGCTTTTGAGATTCTTTTTCCATGTGACAAATTCGACAGTCATCAAAGCTACTCAGTACTCACTGAGGAATAGAGTAGTGGATCTCTGCAATAGACTGGGTACGCAAGACTCAGCAGTCAATGACTATAGTAATCTTCTGTTTGATGAACCTAAAGGCCTTAATTTTGGGGATAAGAACTCATTATTTGACAAAAACTGCTGGGAAAACTGGAATATAGTATGGCAGAAATTGGGCATAGACCATTTTCTAACACCATGTACCAAAATCAAGCCTAAATGGGTGCACAATCTAGTTATAAAGGCTGATAGTGTAAGTAATC
Organism: Pseudochirops cupreus; assembly: GCA_028627135.1. NCBI lineage: Eukaryota > Metazoa > Chordata > Mammalia > Diprotodontia > Pseudocheiridae > Pseudochirops > Pseudochirops cupreus. Next base: position 7,403 of record JAQQSU010006423.1, on the reverse strand, counting down.
TGGAAAAGCAAAGAATAGTTTACCTTTGAGATTTATGGAAAACAGAAGACTTTATGACCAAACAAGAGTTAGAGAGAATTTTAAAACTAAAAATGCATAATTTTGATTACATTAAATTGAAAATTTTCTGTACAAACAAAGCCAATGTAACCAATATTAAGAGGGACGTGGCAAATTGGGGAAGAATTTTTACAATTAGTGTCTGATAAAGGCCTCATTTCTGAAATATGCAGAGAATTAATTTTAATCTATAAGAATACAAGTCATTCGCCAACAGATAAATGGTCAATGGATATGAACAAGCAGTATTTAGAGGAAGAAATGAAAGATATCTATAAACATATGAAAAAAGTGCTCTAAATAACTATTGATTAGATAAATGCCAATCAAAATAACTCCAAGATACCCCATCTCACTAGTCAGATTGGCTAAGATGTCAAGACAGGAAAATGAGAAATGCTGGAGAGGAAATGGAAAAATTGGAACACTAATGCATTGTTAGTGGAGTTTTGAAGTGATCTAACCTTTCTGGAGAGCAATCTGGAACTATGCCCAAAGGGCTAGAAATAATTTCATACCCTTTGACCCAGAAATATCACTTTTAGGGTTGTATCCCAAAGAGATCATAAAAGTGGGAGGAAGACCCACATATACAAAAATATTTTTACCATCTTATTTTGTGGTGGCAAAGATTTGGAAATTAAGAGGATGCCCATCAATTGAAAAATGGCTAAAAAAGTTGTGGTATATTAATGTAATGGATTATTATTGTGCTTTATGAAGTGAGGAGCAGATTGACTTCATATTTATCTGGCATGGCTTATATGAACTGATGCTGAGTGAGAAGAGCAGAATGAGGACAAATCTGTATACAATGAGATACAAGGTATATGTGATGACCAATTTTGATAGACTGGACTCTTCTCAGAAATGCAGGGTTATAAGACAACTCCAAAAGGATCATTATGGAGAGAGATATCCACATTCAGAGAATTAACTAGAAAGAACAGAGTTTGAATGCAGATTGAAGCAAACTATCTGCTCTCTTTCTTTTTCTTGTTTGGTTTTAGTTCCTCTTTCCCATTGTTCATTCCATCCATTAAAATGCTTCTTTATAACCTGAATAATATCTAATATGAAAGTATTTGCAGATCCTGTATTTGGTTGCATGCTGAAAAGTAGGGGGAGGAGGAGAGGGGCAGAGGAAGGGGCAAAAAATTTTAAACTCAAGGGATTGTGGAACTGAATCTTGTAAACTAAAAGTAAATGAACAAATTAATAAAGACAAAAAAATTTTTAAAAAGAAAAAAAGGCCCTTTGAGCACTTCCATGACCCAAGACCAATTAACGTATTTTTGAGGCTTTAGCTATAAAAGTTTTGCTTTTTGCTGTCTTCTTCTGGGTGTGTGTTTGCATCTTCCTTGTCACCATAACAACTTTGTATAGTGAGAAATTTTCTTTTTCTGTAGATTGCTCACTTTTCAAGATTGTTTCTTGACTTTTAATGCTTTGCTAAAGTGTCTCTGCCTTCAGAATGGAGGGTGCACTGTCCTAAGAATCAGATGTTTTGTGTAACTAAATTCAGATATACTTCTCGTGATCTAGAAGTTTTTACTTCTTCCAAGGTGATATGATCTAAGAGAGGACTATGAGATCGCATTTGAACTTGTATGATATTTCATTATTAATTTTGAGAGAAGTTTTACTTTCTTTTCAATTAATTATTTAGTTATTATCTTCTTATTTTCTAGGATATTTAAAATTAATTGTATATCTTACGTTCCCCAATAATCTATTTTATTTTTAATATTTTAAATTCAGGTAAATATATAAGCTTTATTTACTCCATGTGTAGAGAAAAACAGAAACAATCAAAAGTTGATACAACTATTCTTTACTTCATATTAAAGGGCAATCCTCCAACTATAATCCAAAGTACTCCTTTCTCTGTTATTTTGTTATGTTCTCTCACATATATATATATATATGCTGAAAAGTAGAATTAAAAGTCAATAAAAATTATGTAAAGTAAAAGAGAAAGGAAAGAATTATGAGAGAAAAAAGACAGATGAAGGAAGAAAAAAGTAAGAAGCAAGGAAAGAAGGAAGGAAAGAAGGAAGGAGGGAGGAAACTGTTAGCATTTGCGTGTATTGATGTATGTGTTTACAATACATACCAATTTCCTAAACTAGTAGGCCAGGAAAAACAAAATTTTTATTTTCTGTCAGAGGAAGTATTGAAGCTAAAGTTCAAGAACTGCTAGTTAGAGATGTTGCATTAGATGAGATATTTAAGGTTTCTTCCAACCCTAAAATTCTATGATGCTATCATTCTCAGTTACTGTCCACTTTTTCATTAAGTGGAAAATGTATAACCTAAATTCATTCCAGTTTGCTCCATATATTTTTTTGGACTATATATACTGATCTTCTTTACATTAAACCTTGTCTCATGAGGTCAGCATATTGCCAAAAAGTTGCAGAATTTAATGGATCAAATACACCAGATTGGAATTGAAGAAACTACTTTTGAGGACATAGTTTCTGATTCAGGAAAGTCAAAGTTTTTTCCTTGTTCATGGGAAATATTTCCTCTTACCGAGCAGCATTAAAATGGTTAAAGAAACATATAAAGAAATATAATCCAAGGCAACCACACCTTTGTCACTAAAATAAAAATATATGAAGTATTTCCTTCCTTGTTAACTTATTTACTACTCTATTGAAAGTTCTTTGTCAAAAATAAATATGACTGAAAGTCATAAGGGATTTCATATTTTTTTTTACCTTTAAACAAACACTTCATTTTATCTTAAAGTAAGATTAAAAAATCCCTTCAGTCTTTTGCAATTTACAGATTTTTTTTTTTTTGGAAAGGGGGAAGGTACGGCAATTGGGGTTAAGTGACTTGCCCAAGTCACATGGCTACTTTTTGTGTTAAGTGTGTGAGGCTGGATTTGAATTCAGGTCTTCCTGACTCCAGGGCAGGCACTCTATTCACTGCACCACCTTGCAGCTTCAGCACTTTACAGAATTTTATGTGAGTACTTTTACTTCTTTTGCACCAAATTAAAATTGAGACCCTTCTTCTAATATGAAGTGCACTGATTTCACTGCCGGATGTTTTGGAGGTTCTATCATTACCATACCATAGATTAGTTTAGTTTTTATATCTAATTTTCTGTATTTCTATGAGACATCTTCTTCTCATGTCAACATTTTCAAATGCAGCAACATTATCACAGTTGAAATCTATAAACTGATGTGATTGTCTCTTCTTTTATATGATTTTAAAGCAATTTAGAAACTTGAGAAGACAGGAAGTTATGCTGAAAAGTGAATACATTCTAAGTGTAAGCATATTTCAAACACTTTATTTGTCTCTATCAAAGCTGAATTTTGAAATTTTCATTTAAAATTTCCCACCATGTAAGACAACCTGCCATGAGAAAGAAAAGTGTGTAGCATAACAAGCATCGATGTATAGGACTACATTTTATTATTTATCTTTAAATCTATAGTACCTCATGCAGGGTTTGGTACATAGTAAGAACTTATTAAGAGTTTGCTGAATTTAATCAATAATTAAAGTATCCATTTCCCAAATATGAAGTGGGTATCCTGCATGCTTTAAATGTATGAAAATTGGGTCAAATAGCAGACTTGATTATGTGCAGACATCACTAATTGTCAAGGAGGAGATTGTCTTCATCATGAATATAAACATTCAGACTCCCCAAATTACAGCACTAGATAATTAAAATATACATGTCTCTGAAACATGCCTATGAGTTATTTTTTTGCCGATGACATTATTGCTATGATTTCCATTGCTTTGCAATGAACTCCTACAGGCAAACACCTGGGAGTAATTACCTGAAAGGCCTAAGAACATGCACAGGTATGGCTTAGGAAAGTAAAAATAAACTTCACCTCATGCAAAAGCTGAACCATTATGTTACATTTCTGAGGAAAATTGAAAAAAAATCCCTAAAGGAAACATGCCTTTTTCTGGTACTCACTATGTGTATAACCACTGTCCTAGGCATGTTAACAAATATTATCCCATTTTATCCTTTTAAGAACAGAAACCTGTAAAGCAGACCAGGAGAGTGAATAACCAGCAGCTGTGTCAGCTTCCAGACTTCTCAACCCATAAACGCCAAAGTAAAAGGTCAGTTTGGAAATCTGTTGGAACAAGGGTGGATGGAAGAGTGTGGGTCCGGCTCCTGCCCCCCAGGGCAAAAAGCAGTGTAGGCATGGCAGCTTGGTCCCCCTATAATCTGCAGACCAGGAATGTAGGGGGACCAAGTGAACCATTCAGATGGTAATTGCTCTTACTTTAACCTGCTTAGATCCAGATCACGGGTCTGGGTGGTGGTGCTCAGGTGTGTGACCAGTGAGCCAAAGCTTGTGGGGGTGTAGTGATGGCTCCCATCTAATATCTCTGTCAGATGCCAAAGCCCTAGCAATTTGGGACACATCTCCCTCCATTCTAAAAGCAGAGTTCTACTGTGGGAAAGAGCTCAAATGTGAAGTAATTGGCTGGGAATTTGAGCAAGCACAGGAAGGACAATCAGAAAATGGAATCCTTTTGGGGGGATGAAAAGGATGAAGTGATGAAGCTTGGGGAAGGCAGTGAAGTCAGAACTCCTGCATCAAAAGCCTCCAAGAAAAATACAAAGTGGTTAAGGACATGGAGGAGCTCAAGAAGGATTTTGAAAATCAAGTGAGAGAAGTAGAGGAAAAATAGGGAAGAGAAATGAGAATGATGCAAGAAAATCATGAAAAGTGAGTCCAAAGCTTGATAAAGAAGACCCAAAAATACACTGAAGAAAGTAACACTTTAAAAAATATGCTAATTCAAATGGCAAATGAGGCCCAAAAAGCTAATGAGGAGAAGAATGCCTTAAGAAGATGAATTTGCTAGATGGAAAATAAATTTCAAAAATTTACTCAATAGAATAAGTCCTTCAAAATTAGATTGGAGCAACTGGAAGCTAATGACTTTATGAGAAATCAAGATAGCATAAAACAGAACCAAACAAATGAAAAATATAGAAGGCAATGTGAAATATCTCATTGGAAAAAAATAACTGACCTGGGAAACAGATCCAGGAGAAATGACTTAAAAATTATTGGACTACCTGAAAGCCATAATAAAAAAAAGAATCTAGATACTATCTTTCAAGAAACTATCAAGCAAAATTGCTCTTATATTCTAGAAACTGAGGGAAAAATAGAAATCAAAAGAATTCACTGTTCACCTTTTACAAAAGATCCCAAAAAGAAAACTCCTAGGAACATTATAGCCAAATTTCAGAGTTCCAGGTCAATGAGAAAATATTGCAAGTAGTCAGGAAGAAACAATTTGAGTATTTTGGAAATACAATCAGGATAACATAAGACCTAGCATCTTCTACATTAAGGGATCGAAGGGCTTGGAATAGGATATTCTGCAGGTTTAAGGAGCTAGGACTAAAACCAAGAATCGCCTACCCAATAAAACTGAGTACAATACTTCAGGGGAAAATACAGTCAAGGAAATAAAGGATTTTCAAGCATTCTTGGTTAAAAAACCAGAGCTTAACAGAAAATTTGACTTGTAAATACAAGAAGGAAGAGAAGCATGAGAAGGTGAACAGGAAAAGGAAATCAAAAGGAACTTATTAAAGTTGAACTATTTACATTCCTACATGGAAAAACAATAATTGTAGCTCATAAGACTTTTCTCAGTATGAAGATACTGGAAGGGAGTATATATGTATATGTATACATACATACATATATGTGTAAGTATAGGAGGGTGTATGTGTGTATAAATATATATGTGAGTGTGTGCATATGTGCGTACATGTATGCATAAAGGGCACAGGATGAGATGAATATGAAGGGATGATATGTAAAAAATAAAATTAAGAGGTGAGAGAGGAATATATTGGGAGGAGAAAGGGAGAGATAGAGTAGGGTAAATTATTTCAAATAAAAGGCAAGAGAAAACTTACAATGGAGGGGAAGAGCAGGAAGGTAAAAGGGAAGGGGTCAAGATTACTCTCATTGAATTTGGCTTAAGGAGGGAATAACATACACACTCAATTGGGTATCTTACCCTACAGGAAAATAGGGGGAAAGGGAGTAAGAGGGGGGATAATAGAAGGGAGGGCAGATTGGGGGAGAGGATAGTTAGAAGTAAACACTTTTGAAAAGGGACAAGGTCAAAGGAGAAGATAGAATAAGTGAGGGATGAGATAGCATGGAGGGAATTGTAGTTAATCTTTCACAATATAACTACTATGGAAATGTTTTGCATAACTACATATGTACAATCTATATTGAATTGCTAATCTTCCCAGTGCGGGGTGGGTGAGGAGGGAAGAAGGGAAAGAATCTGGAAATCAAAGTTTTAAAAACAAATGTTAAAAAATTTTTAATTGTTTTTTTATATGCACCTGGGAAATAAGATATACAGGCACTGGAGTATAGAAATCCATCTTGCCTTACTAGGAAGTGGGAGGGGGGGATGGGGGAGGATATAAGAGAGAACAGATTTGGGGAAGGGGTATTCAGCAGGCTCGCTATTTGGGGGTGGGAGTAGGGGAAAGATGGAGAGAAAAATTTGTAACTCAAAATCTTGTGGAAATGAATGTTGAAAACTAAAAATAGTTAAGTAAATTAGAAAAAAATAAAGTGAAAGTAAAAAAAGTTCTGCAAAATTAACCAGTATGTCAGAAAAATCTGATGTTCTATGCAAAATCCATATTCAGGGACCTCCACTTCTGCAAAGGGTTTGGGGCGGTATCTATCTCTTATTTGGGGCCAGGATTGATCATTACTTTCTTTTGTATCATTCAGCTTTGATTTTCTTGTTATTATTATCATTTCTATTCACATTGTTGTAGTCATTATATATAGAGAGTTTTCCAGGTTTTGCTTTCTTCACTTTGTAACAGTACATAGGTAGGACTTTTCATGATACTCTTTCCATCGTGTTCATCCTTTCTTATAGCATAATAGATATGCTTTTATGTTCAGGTGCCACAGTCTGCTTAGCTGTTCCCTAATCAGTGAGATTCTACTATGTTTTTACCTCTTTGATACAACAGTAAAGTACTCTTATAAATATTTTGGTGTATATCGGGACTTTCTTTTTATCAGTAACCTCTGGACATATGCCTATCCAGAAAGGTTGTATCAGTTCACCTTTCCACCATCAATGCATTCATTTGTGTGCCTTGTCCTTCCATGAGCCCTCCAACATTAACTATTACTATATTGTGTTATCTTTGAGTTTGTCAAGTGAGAAGGGAAGCCTCAGAATTGTGTTGGGTTTTTTTGTTTGTTTATTTACTTTTAATTTACAAGATTCGGTTCCACATTCACTTCAGTTTCAGATTTTCTCCCCTC
>JAQQSU010006422.1:0-13521 GCA_028627135.1 Pseudochirops cupreus | reverse complement strand
TATATATATATATATATATATATATATATATATATACACACACACACATATATATTCCCTTCAACTATCCTCATATTAAGAAATGTCTCATGAGTTACAATTATCTGGGATGATAATTTTTAAAGCTAGATATCGCTACCTAAAAGTCTAGAAATCATTAAACTAGATGATATCTAAGATGCCTTCTAACTCTGTATCTTATGAAATTATTACAATAGCTAGAGAGAGATTTCTACAAATCTCTTACTTTAACCCTTTAAAAATCCATGACTTTTGTCAGTCTGATTATTCCTTGCATGAATATAGATTCCAATTCCTTCATGCCTTAAGTTAGTTTTCATGACTTGCTGTGTTCCAAAATTGTACATGGCAAGTGTACATTTTCTGTTTAGTATTCAAAGTCCTTCACAACCTGGCCCCCTCCTACCTTTCCAATCTTTTTTTTTTTTTGCTTTTTAGAGGGGGAAAGTCAGGGCAATTGGGGTTAAGTGACTTGCCCAAGGTCACATGACTAGTAAGTGTTAAGTATTTGAGGTCGATTTTGAACTCAGGTCCTCCTGACTCTAGGACAAGTGTTCTATTCACTCACTGTGCCACCTAGCCACCCCCGTTTCCAATCTTTTTACCTTTTCCCCTCCCACATACTCTTTGATCTAGTGATTGGGCCAGCACTAACTTCCTTGCTGTTCCTCCAACAAGAAACTCCATCTTCCAGCTCTGGGCATTTTTTCTTTTTCTCCTTTTTTAAAATAGTATTGTTTCTAATTATGTGTAAAGACAACTTCTAGCATTCATTTTTACAAGATTTTGAATTCCAAATTTTTCATCCTATCTCCTCTCTTCCTAAAATGGTAAGAAATTTTATATAGCTTATATATGTACAATCATGTAAAACATATTTCCATATTAGTCATCATTGTAAAAGAAGAAAAAGTCCAAAAGGAAAAAAATACAAAAAAAGGTAAGTGAAAATAGTATGTGTGCTTCAATCTGCATTCAGACTCTATCAGTTCTTTTTTTGGATATGGATAGCATTTTCCATCCTGAGTTCTTTGTAATTGTCTTGGATCGTTGTATTGTTGGGGAGAGCTAAGTCATTTGTAGTTGATCATCACACAATGTTGCTATTACTGTGTACAGTGTTTTCCTGGTTCTGCTCATTTCACTTTGCAACTCTGGGCATTTTCATTAGCTATTCTCCATGCCTAGAATACTCTCCTTTCTTACCTCCCCCTCCTGGTTTTCTTGGTTTCCTTCAAATCCTGGCTAAAATCCCAAGTTGGCTTCAACAGGAAGCCTTTCCTATCCCCTTAACACTAGTGTCTGCCCTCTCTTCATTATTCCCAATTAATCCTTATATTGCTTGTGTGTACATAGATGTTTTCATGTTGTCTCCCTCATCAGACTGGATTCCTTGAGGGCAAGACTGTCTTTTGTCTTTCTTTGCATCTCCACTGCTTAGCACAATACCCAGCATGTAATTGGTGATTATCAAATGCTTATTGACTGATTGATGAAATGTCTTGCCCAAAGTCAGGGAAAAAGAAGAGGGATTAGAACAGGTGTCCCCTGACTTCTATTGTAGTGCTCTCTCTCCATCTAGTCTCACCCATTCTCTGCCAGATAAGGAAAAGAAGACCCAGAGGAATTAAGGAAGGTAACTCAACAAAATGCCCAAAAAGAATTGAAGTCTTCAGCCTTTTGGGTCCCTCTAGCACAACAGCAGTCTCAGCCTACCCAAAGCCTTCATCAGCTTACAGTTGCAAAATTCTTTGGGTCCAGCATTTTGGGTTACTTCAAAGCTGAAACAGACCCATGAGAATCCATGAATCATAGATCTACCTTCCTCTCTATGAGGTAAAAGCCAGTTAGGAGTCAAATCTGTCTACAATGTAGGGGAAAGGGGATTGGGGAGAAGAGAGTAAATCTCAGGGACAAACCTAACTAGTCCATCAATTCACCAGATTAAACAGCTGGTTTGACTGTACCTCCTAGGTGTCATCTAAACAGCTAAAGACACCTAGCTTTTCTTGACAAAGAGATGGAGGGCCACAGAGACAGCATTTTGCATTTATTGTCAGGCATGGCCACTGTATCACATTTTTCTTATTTGGTTTTTCTTGTTGTTTTTGTTGTTAAAAGGGGAAATTATTGATGATGATGTAGAAACAAAAAAACGAGTCAAACTTTTTTTCATAGATCCTCTAAAGCAAGGGATTTTAGGGACAAACTAGTCTAGCCTACCAAATTTTACAGTAAGTTAATTGAGGCCCTGAGAGGATTGCGTTATGTGACTAGTTAGTGACAGAGACATGACAACCTTAACTTAGAGGTCCCAGCTTTTTCTATTATGCTGCAATGTCTCTCAATCTTTCTGGACCTCTTTCCTTTCCTGTCAAATAAGAGTTGGGGTTACAAGAGGCAGCAGATATAGTGGGGAGAGGACTGCATTAGGTCGAGACAACACATATCCTTAGCCTGTTCTCTATTGCTTGAAATAATAGTCACTAAGCCTCAGTTTCCTAATCTGCAAAATAGGATTCATAATCCCAGAGGCAGAAGCCTGGACCAAATGATGAGCATGTGTGGTACCTTCTAGCCATGAGATATAAAATCTTTGGGTTCTGCACGTTCTATGATTCCATGACTTTAAGAATTTATAGACAGGGGTGGCGAAGTGGCACAATGAATAGAGCACCAGCCCTGGAGTCAGAAGGACCTGAGTTTAAATCCCAGCCTAAGACATGTGACACATTTACTAGCCGTGTGACCTTGAGCAAGTCACTTAGCCCCAATTGCTCTGCCTTCCACCCTCCAAAAAGCAAAAAATAAAATAAAATAAAATAAATTTATAGACATCTGGAATTTGTGAGTCAGAGTGACCATCCTGGAAGACCCAGTCTAGCCTGTGCTCCAACAGGCAGATAGCTCCTTTAGAGCATCCTAACAAGTGGTTATCTAGCCTCTGTTGAATACCTTCAGCAAGTGGGCATCTACAGCTTCTCCAGGCAATTTACTTCATGACAATAAATTGTTAGCTGCAGTTTGCGGGGATATGGTCCCATGATTTCACTAGTGTAGCAAACTCCAGGTAAGAAACTCCTTCTACCAAAATAATGGTTCTATAACTTGGACTCTTGACTGGGACCATGAGAGGTTAAGTGATCTGCCCAGGGCTACACAGCCAATATGTTTGAGAAGCAGGACTTGAGCCCAGACCTTCCTGACTCAAAGAGTAACTAACTTTCTGTCCATCACTACTTTCTCTAACTTTAATTAGATAATATTAATTCATTTCATTGATGGCTCTATTTTCCTAGTTTAAGACTGTGCACGAGTTATTTTCAGTGATAAGAGCTCCCCCTGGGAGGATTTGTGAGGGGAACTCACCTACTTGATTCCAATTCAAACACTGTACTCACTGTTGAACTGTGGGGGAGTCAGGGGGTGGGGACAGATTGGTGCTGGTTTATGTTGTTTTCTTAGAGATTTGGCCTTGGAGTATCAGGGGTCCAAATTGGATTGAACCTTTTGTTGTTAGCTGAGGCCCTTGGAGAGGCTCTGAAGGTGTAAGAAAAAGTATGGGAATAAGGAAGTTTGGAGAGGAGGAAGCATTTTTGCTTATCCTGTCTCTGCCTCTTCCCATATATCTTCCCCATTTCTTATAATGAATTAATTAACTCATTCCTTCATTCATTCACCTGGAAGGTTTAGAGAAGACTTCCCGAATAAGATGACACCTGAATTCGGCCCCGAAAAATGCGAAGGACTTTAACAGACAGAAAGATAAGGGTGGTGCCGGAGTGGGCGAATAGTAAGGGGACATAAATACTTGGAAAGCAGAGTACATCAAGGATGTCTTGACAGTATAGGCTGTAAAATGGGAATAAATAATAGCACCTCCCCTCCCCAGGCTTGTTGAGGATAGAATGAGATATTTATAAAGTACTTTAGAAGTGTTCAAGCACTAAAAATGCTAGCTATTATTCCTATATTATTCACTACAGTAGGCTGCCTCTCACTTAGTAAGTCATTAATCTCCTGTCTTCCCCCATTCTCGTCCTGCACCTATCTCTTCTCTCTCGGTCTCTCTGTCTCTCTCTCAGTCTGTTTCTCTTTTCTCTCTCGCTCAGACTCTCTCTCTCTCTCTCTCTCTCTCTCTGTCTCTCTTCTCTCTCTCTCTCATCTCTTCAACATCATCCAGTTGTTAAGAATGAGCACCTAGTAAGTAGGTACTTATTTAGTAAATATCTGTTTCCTTCCTGATGCTTGCTCAGTGTATACTTGAATCTCAGCAGCCAGGATGGCTGGAGCACTGGGAGTCAACAGGCACCAAGACCACTTACTGTAGGAAGTAAGCGCCTTGAATACTCATGGGGTCTTTTTGTGCAGATGCAGCTGCCAACTGTGCCAGAATCAGTCTAAAACTCCGAAAAGAAAGATCTGGCTCCAGCTCTCTGGGAGCCTGTTTTATAAAACAGACCATTCATGCATGGACGCCAATGAGGCATGGTGATTCCTCTGGAGGAGTAACCAAGACAATAACCCCTCCTCACATTCCTGTGGCACCTCATAGTTTACTAACTGCAGGGCAACAGGAGGCTCACTTCCCCCTCCCTGTGCCAGTTTTCACATTTGTTGAGCCAGGGTGAGAAGACATGTGTGCACTATCTACCACACAGGGCTGTTGTGAGACAAACACTCTGGAAACCTTCACTTGCTTTCCCACCCATCACCTCAGTCAGAGATCAGCTAGTCTGTCTTTTTACAGGTAAGAAAACTGAGACCCAGAGAGAAGTGACTTGCTTAAGGTCATTCAGATAGTGACAGAGTTGCGATTAGGACCATGGGCTCCTCCTTCCCTTGTCCAGGCACATTATTGTGCTCATTTCACAGATGAGGAGCTAGGACTACTGAAATGTAGATCTCCAGATTCACCCCACTCTTCTACACCTCCACTGCTTTCCCAGGACTGCTGCTCCCCTCCCCCATTCTCCTCCCTACACATACACACAGTACAAGCTTCTGAAGATTTTTATCTCCTCTTTTAATGGATTCATTGCAGTCACCTAATTCAATTTCAAACCCACTATGTATATTTACTGGCAGAACATCATTTTTTTTTATGCCAGTTTGGTCAGTCCAAAAATAGGAGTCTAATTATTTAATAGGAAATGGATCCTTCCAGAGTGGGGTAAGCATAAAGAAAACATCAAATACTTTTGTTTGTTTGTTTTTCCAGAAGAGTCTATTGTTTAAATTAAGTCTAAGCTATTTACATGGTTTTCTATTACACAGTAAGGAAGGGGATCAGAAGACCTTTTTCCCTCCAATCTGACAGGACCATTATGAGAGGGTGTTTATTAATAAATAAATACCCAGCGGCCAACTAAACACCAGATTGGCTCCAGGGTACTCAGTGGATGGTATCACAGCACGACTAGAGAATTCTCAGCTTTTTGGAGAATGTAGGAGCGAGCCTGGCCAGGACAAATTTAATCAGGAAGCTTTCCTCCTCCTTATCTGGATGGCTGCCTTTGGCTGTAGATGAAGTGGGACAGCAAGGAGAGTGGGGTGAGGAGGTGTTATAAAGGAGCAAAGTTTCCATAGTTACAATACAAGCCCTGAGGAATCCTAATTGGTACCTGGCACTTGGTGACTGGCCTGGATCTTGTAAAGGGAGTCACCTTTTAAGTTTCTTCTTGGAATCTTTCAAGCCCCTATGCCTGTGGCTTGGAGGGTCAAGCTCAGACTAGAGCTTTCAGAAAGCAAGCACTCAATAAGCAATCATGGAATCAATGAATCCATGCAAATTCTCAGCCTGGTATTTCTCAAGCAATAAACATTTATTAAACACTTACTATGTGCCAACCATTGCGCCAAGCTCTAGATATACAAAGGAAAAGCAAAAACAGTCTTCGCCTTTAAGGAGTTCACATCCAAATGAGAGAGTCAACATATATGTGTAACCTGGGATTCAAGCCTGGGGGATTTTACTTGCTGCTGCTCAGTTATGACTCCTAATTTGTTGGAAAGAATAAGAAGCTAACCTGCATGGCTGTGTGACTGAGGTATAGGGAAGAGAAACACTTCTGCAGATATGAATGGGAAGTCAGCTCTTCAACAAGTCTTTCTTTCCAGCTTGCCTCCCTAGAGACTTCAGGGAATTTCCCCTTTAGGGAGATCAGGGCCTCTCAGTTGAGTGATATCTTAACCAGTTTCTGTCTAAAGAACTCATTCACTCTTGTGTATTTTTTGGTCTATTCTAATATATAAAACTTCTCCAATTTCTGTTTGCTATCTACTTGGATAAATGAGTTTGCTTGCTATTCACTCTTTGTGATGGTATTTTGTATAACTAGTATTTAGTGGGAAGGAGTTGAGCCTGTATGTATAAGCTTGAGGTAATACCCTCCTCCCACCATCCACACACACTTAGGGCATAGTGAACAAGGAAGCTAGCAGTTTTGTTGCCTTAGCACCTAAAAAAAAAATTCTCTTAAACTGCAATATTATTATAGTCTGATACCTCCTCTCAGAGGAGAAAAAGTCAGACAATTCCATGACCCTTTCCATTCTTTCTAGGAAGGAATCAAAAGTTCCATATGCACATACACAGTTTAAGTGAGAAACACATATCCTACATGCAAATCAGAACACATAAGTTAACTACACAGACTAGTTGGAGGAGATGGCACTAGTAGCTGAGGGGACCAGGAAAAGGTCTTTTGGGAAAGATGACATTTGAGATGAATCTTAAAGGAAGCCAGGTATTCTAAAAGTAGAAGTGGAGAAGATCGCACTAGGCATGGATAAAAACCATGCAAAGAAACATAGTTTCATTGGTGAGTAACAGCAAGTTGGCCAAAATGGGGAGGATCATGGATTTTGCGGAGGATCTAGAACACAAAAACATTGGAAAGGTTGTAAAGAGCTTTAAATGACAAACAAAAGACTTTATTTTTGGTCTTGGAGGAAGTAGGAAGATTCTAGAATTTATTGAGTGGGGAGGAGGAAACATGGTCAGGTCTACACTTTAAGAAAATCATTTTGATGTATGTGTGCAGGATGGGTTGGACTAAGGGAGATTATGTGAAGGGGCCTGAATTTGGAGAGTGGCTATGTGACTGGAGAAAAAGAGACAATTGAGAGATGCTATGGAAAAGGAAATTATAAGACTTGGAACTTGATTGAATGTATGGGGTGATCAAGAGAGAAGAGTCAAAGATGATGCCAAGGATGGGAACCTGGGTGATTGGACCGATATTGATGCCCTCCATAATAATAGGAAACTTCAAAAGAGGTGAGGATTTGGGGGAGGGTTTCTGGATTCCCTAAATTCCCTGATTTTTCTCTCCTTGATAAGGGATCCTACCCAAGGTAAGTCTGGAGAGTTGCCTAGGTCCTTTGGAAAGAGGGCAGCCCACTTGGAAGTGAAAGAGTTTGTTTTGACCATGTATATAGTGACAAGTCCTTAAATTTGCTGTCAAAATAAATAATATCAGTTTTATATGTGTTTAGTTAGCCTGAGTGCTTATGCAGTAGCTAAGGGTCCTTTTCCTTTTGGCATAGAGACCTACATATAAATCTAATTTTCATATTTTCCCAGTGGAAACCCTAGGTGAGGGCATAAGTCAAAGAGATTTTAGAAAGAAGTCCTTACGATTGAATCTGGTCAGTACTGAGTTTAGATGTATGGTTCTAAGTCATGGATTGCTATAAAATGAAGAGCTTATGCTAAATCATTTAGAAGATTGCTTCCTATTCTGAAATTCTACAATTCTAAAAAATGTCTGTCCCTTGAAGACTCACTAGTCCCCGAAATATCTCCCCAGCCATTTGTTGTGGTTATTCCCTATCTGCAGCAAAGGCCTGTTGTTTGATATGTAATGTAGTTAACACTGTTCACAATTTTAAAAGTTGATGTCCAAAACAAAGAAAGGTACACAGATCTTCACCATACCCTGAATAAAAGGTTTCAGGCTCCCATGAAGGAGCTCAAGGGGAGAAAGGAAATAAATCTGTAGTCGTGGGGGGGGGGGGGGGGGGTGTGTGTGAAGGGGTATGCAAAACAAGCAGCTTCTGTCCCAACATGCCTCATGCCCAAATGCCCCAAGTGGCCAAAATCCCAGAGTCCTCTCCCCTTTCTCTGAGTATGTCATCTCTGCCTGTGTTTCCATCGTTCCTATTCTGCTTTGGTGCCTTATTTGTTTACAACTTCCCTTTTTCCAACTCTATACTAGTCTCCTCGTCCTGTCAGTATCTGGATTTGTCTGTCTCCTGGATGCACTGATCCGTCTTTTTAACAATCTGGAAGCAAGTCTGTAACTCTTCATCCTATCTTGCTTCCTTTCAGATTCTTAAAAGAAGATACTCGTGGAATTATCACCTGGTGTGGCTGAATTTTTGCGGTTAAATACCTCATTATCTGGTCCCTTTTCTGCAATTCATTTTGTAGTCAACCAACTTATAGACACTTATGTTCCGTTTTTTTTCAAGATAGACTTTAAGCTATCTGGAAAGGGAGTGCAAAAATGGTGCCTAACCCACACTTGTATTCTCTCAGCATTTAGGATAATCTCCTAAACTTAATTCAAAGGAATTACAACTTCATCATTGAGAGCATCATTCCCTCTATAAGGTAGATTATAGCTCCTTCTTTACCTGAGTAGAAGCTCTTCCTGAGTTGCCATGGTTGAAAAAAATTAATCACCTGGCAGCCGTTGTTGCAGCAATGAGATTTTCCATAATCTTAGCTCAGTTAAATCAAAAAAGACTTTTTAGATTGATCCTTGGATGACTGATATATGGGGCCCATTTCCTGAGTCTTTTCAACTTGGTAAGACTTAACCAGAATTTGTGTTTCACTGACATTTGAGAACCTAAGATCACCACTATATTAGGAGAAGATCTAAGAGAAGTACTTTAGAAGAATTTTACTCCAAGCATCCCTATAGTAGACCTTGATGGGATCTCAGAAGACATCTAGTTTACCCGAACAACCTCCTACTGAAGTGACTACCCACTCTTTTCTTGAGGAACTCCAGTGAAGGAAAACCCATTTACTTCCTGAAACAGCCCTGTTGACTTTTGGAGATCTTTAATTGTTAGGAGGCACAGCAGATGGAGCGCCAGGCCTGGAGTCGGGAAGACTCCTCTTCCCGAGTTCAGATCTGGCCTCAGACACTTACTAGCTGTGTGACCCTGGACAAGTCACTTTGCCCTATTTGCCTCAGTTTTTTCATCCATAAAATGAGCTGGAAAAGGAAATGGCAAACCACTCCAATATCTTTGCCAAGAAAACCCCAAAGGGGTTACAAAGAGTTGGATATGACTAAAATAACTGAATGAGTTGTTAGGAAGGTGGTCTTAATATTGAACTTAAATCTGCCCTTCTTCAATTTCCACCAGTTGCTCCTAGATCTGTATTTCATGACCGAGTACAAATTTGATTGTTCTTCCTTTAAGAGAGCTTTTTAGATTCACGAAGACGATTATAACATTTGTACTCTCTTCTATTCTCTAGGCTAAGCAATTCCATTCTTCTACCCAGTTCTTATGTATTTCCTTCATCATTCTGGACATTCTTCAACTTGTTAAAGTCCTTAAAATCGCCTAGAATTGAACATAATGTTCCAGGTATGACCAGGGATGAATAAAATGGGATTGTGTCTTCCCTCATTCTAGATAGGACCTTTCTCTTCATGCAATCCAAGATTGCATTATTTATTTATTCGTTTATTTATTTATAGTTTTCAACATTCACTTTTATAAGATTTTGAATTTTAAATTTTTTCTCCCTCCAATCCCCCTCTCTCTTTAATCTCCCCTCCCTGAGATGGTGTGCAATCTGACATAGGCTATACATGTACTATCATATTGAACATATTTCCATATTAGTCATGTTGTGAAAGCAGAATCAGAACAAAAGGGGGGACAGCACGAGAAAGAAAAAACAAAAAAGTGAAAATAGTATGCTTTGATCTGCATTCAGAGTCTATAGTACTTTCTCTGGATGCACATAGCATTTTCCATCATGAATCTTTTGGAGTTGTTTTAGATCATTGTATTTCTGAGATGAGCCAAGTCTATCACAGCTGATCTTCACACAATGTGATTGCATTAGTTTTTAAAATGATATGTTATTTTGTTGAACTGTTTTAAGCGTAAAAGTATGCTCCTTTTAGACTTAAGCTGAAGATTGGAAAGGGAGGGAAGAGTATTCCAAAAAACAGAAACTGAAATGTAAAAGGTAAAGCCCTTTCCGATGTAAGGGAAGCATTCCATAACTCCAAAAGGGTCTGAAGCTTAAATTTCTCTTGCTCATGTAAGAAAACTGGCAAAGATTATAAACTTGCCCTAGGTTACAGACTTCCTTTATACCTTTGTTCTTAGCCACTTATCTGCTCAAGACCCAACAGAAATCTGGTGAGTGTAACTCAGGTGATCACTATAAGAGTGGGGTTCCTCATCAAGGGAACCCTGATCTGGGCCAAAAGGAGCTACTGAACAAGAAAGGCTGGACCTCTCCTACCTATTGCTTGGAGGTAATGAACATCATCCCTGAGGCCTTAGATATCAAAGAGGAAAAGGTCCTGCCAATCTTACACTAAAGGTCCAGTAGTGGCAGGCCTGATGAGGAGCTGGCTCAGTAGATGGGCAACCTACTTGGCTCAGCCTAGCATTATCCCATCCAACTGAGGTGTTACACCTTGCAAGGAGCCAGCTAAACTGAGTTTTGGAGAGACTCTTCCATTACCAACACCATGCCTTGCAATGAACTTCATGCCTTTCCTTACAAAATCCTACTCTTTCTCTGCACTAGGACTTCCAATCCCTTGACCCCTCAGTTCTCTCTTAGGCCATCTCCCTTGCAGTTGTCACTTTTTCTTCTTTTCCTTAGCTTGACTCCTTGGTGAAAAAATCCATCCTTAAACCATTCTTCTCCAATTTGACATTGACCAATTAATCTATAGCATTGATGGGCTATAGGCCCTGGAAACCCTCCCTCTCCCAACTTTCCCACTTGGTCAAGTCTCTGATGTTCACCTGAGGCATGACCCATCCCAGTAATTCTTTCAATTGGTCTTTCATTGTGACCTCACCCCAGATTGCCACTCCTTAATCCCCTCTAGACTCCTTCCACATGGCCTAGATCCTTGGTATTTTACTGGGGCACCTAGCCCTTCTGGGTCCTTCTCTGTTATCTCCCAGTCACCCCAGAGTACTTGACTACCCCTAGATCCTTCCCACAGTCTTTCTGTATATAAGGTCCATCTTGCCTCCCCACCCACCCCCCACCTCATTCAATTGCTCAGATTCCTTAGGAGTCTAGTCAATGGCTCAGATTCAGTCTGACTTGCTTGTTAATACAAGTGTCAAAATAGTGCAGATTCTTAAAAATCTCACCCAACCCAACAGGTGTTCTAAATAAATCTTGTCTTTGGCTGAAAGAAGGCTTCAGTCAAACTCATTCAAGGCAGGACCTGTGTCACTATTTTGGAGTCCTAGCACCCCTAGTCCTCAATAGTGTGAAGAATTTAGTCTTCCTGTTTTTGAAAATCAGGACATGTGCCCATCTCCAGACTTGGGACATTTTCTCCTGTTCTTAAGTCACCAAAAACATTTATTAAGTACTCACTATGTGCCAAGCACTGTGCTAGGTGCTGGGCACACAAATACAACTGGAAAGAAAGATAGTCCTCGCCTTTAATGAATATTTCTGAGAGAGGAAGACAACACATAAAAGGAAGTTGAGAAGGAGGGAAGAGGATGGTAACCTGCTTGGGTATTTTAGGGAAAGTCCTGGGAGAGTCAGGACTATAGGCTGGAGAGGAATGAAGCCATTGATGAACTCAGCATCCTCCTTAAAGCTGAGATTCAGGGAGGAACCAGCCAGTTAAGGGAGAAGTTCCAGGGGCAGAGGATGCTTCCAGTGTATGAAGTCCAGGGATGAGATAAGCCTCCAGGTTAAAGAAGGTTCTAGAGCATTGGGGAGACTTTGGAGAGAGGCAGGAGGGCAGTATGGAGAGGAATAAAGACACATGTAACCTGGGTGTCCTCCTTAAAATGGAAATTCCGGAATGCAATGTCCTTAGTGCCTGCTGGAGGCTGCTTTTTTGGGTCTTATATCTCATGCTGCTCCATGATTTTAAAGTCACCAATAATGGCTCAACAATCAGGATTTTCAGTTATTTCAGTGCTTTGGGATAGAGATTATCAGTACTTAAGCCCAGTGAGGTATATTTTACCAACTTCCTTATTTGGGGTTTTCAGCTCCACCATTTTTGTTTTGTTCTTTTTAGTCTGAAAACTATTCTTTGTAAAGAATTATTTTAATACTTGAATGATTTGTGATTTCACTGGTATGAACACTTCTTTCCAGCACAGCTCTCAGCTCCTCCGTGACGTAGTAGAAAGGTCTTAGAGGGTTTCTGTGACTGCAAATTTTATCACCCTGTAGTCAATCTGATGATGACCCTCCTAAATGACATTGGTTGGTGATCAACAGTCATATCAAGTTGTACTCTAAGCCTTTCCATTTTGCCAAGACCTGTCAGACTTGCTAGGTGAAGTCAAGAAGCATTTATTAAATTCCTACTGTATACCAGGCACTGTGCTAAGCTCTGGGGGTACAAAAAAAGGTAAAAACAATCCTTCTCCCCAAGGAGCTCATAATCTAATCAGGGAGACAACATGTAAACAATTATGGTTATATAAGACATATACAGGCTAGATTAGAGATAATCTCAGATGGGAAGGTACTGGCATTGAGGGACAGAATTCTTTTTATTTTTTTTATTTTTATCTTTTTTTTTGAATGACTCGTTTATTTACTTTTAGTTTACAAGATTCAGTTCCACAATCACCTGAGTTTCAGATTTTCTCCCTTCTCTTACCTCCCCCCATAGTGGCATGCAATCACGTATAGGATCTGCAAATACTCTCACATTGTACGATAGTTTGGTTATACAGAAGGGTTGTAACCTATGAGTGATCACTGGGAAAAAAAAAAAGCAAAACCAAACATGAAAAAGAACGATAGCATGTTATGCTTCAGTCTTCATTAAACTATAGTCTTTCTATATCTTTCTCTGAGTTTATATTTCTCCTTCCATCCTGAGGATTGTACAGTTGTCTTTTAGCTGTGCGTTGTTGAGGATAGTCCAGTTTATCAAGGTTGGTCATCGTATGTACAATGTGTCTGTGATTGTGCACAAGTTTTGCCTGGTTCTGCTCTTCTCACTTAGCATCAGTCCGTATAAGCCTCTCCAGGTAAGTATGAAGTCCATCTCCTTCCCATTTCTTATAGCACAATAGTATTCCATTACATTCATATACCGTAGCTTGTTCAGCCATTCCCCAATTGATGGGCATCCCCTATATTTCCAGTTTTTTGCAACCACAAAGAGAGCTGCAATAAATATTTTTGTATATATGGGTCCTTTTCCCACTTCTGTGATCTCTTTGGGATATAATCCCAACAGTGGTATTGCTGGGTCAAAGGGTATGTAATTATTT
>JAQQSU010006421.1:0-13521 GCA_028627135.1 Pseudochirops cupreus | reverse complement strand
ATATCCTTTCAACATCATCATTCCTCTCTCAGTTTTAACCCTCAAAAAAATCAGGGAAAAAAGGAAAATAATCTAAGAATAAAAATATTTCTAGTGGCTATTCTTTTTAGTGGCAAATAGCCAGAAAATGGAGGACATCTATCTTTTTGGTAATGGCTGAAAAATTATGTTAAGGTAATGTAATGGGACACTATCTTACTGAAAGAAATGCTTAAAGGAAAGAGTTCAGAGAAACCTTTAAAGAATTATATGAACAGATTCCAAATAAAATGAGCAGAAGCAAAAGGAAATTTTGTGCAAATACAACATTATTAAGACCAAAAAAAAAAAAGTTTGAAAGCCTTAATTAGTCTGATCAATGCAATAACCAGTAATTATTCCTGAGGAGCCATATTGAAATATGCTGCTCACCTCCTGACAGAAAGGTTATAGACTGAAGATGAAGAGAGACACATTTTTGGGACATAGACAACGTGGGATCTTTTTCTTGACAATGTATATTGGTTGCTAAGGATTTTTTCTTTTTTCTTTTAAATGTAGTGTGAAGATGAGACTGAAAATAAATTTTTGTTAATAAAAAATTTAACTTTTTAAAAATGCAATGTCATTTTTAAAATAGGATAATTTCTAAGTAGAGATATTTCTTTGTGATATAAAATCACATGTGTTTGTTTGTTTGTTGTGGGAGGCAGCTCTACAACTTTTTGCCAGCCTTCAAAGTATACCTACATGGAAGGCATAAAAGAATTTTTAAAATTGTTGAGGAAATAAAATATTTCCTTTTGGAAAGAGTAAAGGAGCAAAAAGTAATGCTGGACCTTAACAGCCCACAAAACTACATGGACTGTTTCCTGTCTACTACAGGAGGTAGGATGCATGGGGGAAGCATCTTGGTTTTTGAGTAAGGCTGGAATTTCAAGGATTCCTATAAACTGCTCTCTTCAGATCCCAGAAAGGGACATCAGGGAGTCTCAAGCCATCCACGTACATCAAGGATGCCATTGGCTCTCTAGTAAATGAGCTTTGTTTGCTCTGACCCTGCCCCTTATCTGAATTTTGTATGGGAAATGATAGTGGGAGAATTTTATGTTGCTAGGTGATGAACAACTGCTCTAGGCTTTCCTGTTTAGAGGATAATGATGTATTTGAAAATGGTAATAAGAATGACATGTATCCCATGGCTGAGGTGCACAAGTTCTAGACTCATCTGGACTGGGTATAATTTTTGATGCATGGCCCTAAAGCAAATTTTCTTAACCTGTGATCCATAAACTTGTGTTTTTTAATCCTTTGACAACTTTTTCAGCATAACTAGTTTCCTTTATCATTTTATATAGTTTATTAATTTAAATACATCATTCTGAGAAAAAGGTTCATAGACTTCACCAGACTGCCAAAAGGTCGTGTGATACAAAACAGATAAAGAAACAAAGCATTAGAGTGGTGCTTAAAGCCTAATTTCCCCTGGTTTGTGTGCTCCCACAAAGAATTAACTTTGTGAAATATCTACATGTGTTCCTGAGTTTAGGGGAAATATGTTTGACATGGTTTAGTGCAAGGTCGCCAAAGGCAGCTAAGTGGCAGAGTGAATGGAGTCCTGAACTAGGAGTCAGGAAAGCTGGCGTTCTAAGCTAAATTCAGACATTTCCTAACTTTGTAACTCTGGGTAAGTCATAATACCTTTGCCTGTCTCTTTTTTCATGCATAAAATGGGCCTGATAATAGTATCTATTTCCCATGGTTGTTGTGGGGAGAAAATGATGTTTGTCAAGCATATTGAACCTCAGATAGCTATTGGCATAAATGCTAGCTATAGCCAGTTCACTCAAGATAAGTGAATTTCAGGTGCAGAGCTTTTATTTTGCCCCACAGCAAAATGAGGGAGATACAAAAGATTCAGAAACGCACAAACCATTTCAGAAAACATGGAATTTATTGTATCTCATACCATCTACAAATTATGAAAATCTACGGAGAGCTACGATCAGGAGAGCAGTTCATCATTCCAGTAATGGCTTAACCTTCTGTCCTCTATAGTTCAAATGAGACTCATGGAGGCACCTAGGAGGTGTATGTTGAACTAAGCCTGAAGATAGGAAGCCTGGAGTTCATGATCAATCTCAGACACTTACTGGCTATGTGACCTTGGGCAAGTCACTTAACCTCTGTCTGCCTCTGTTTCTTCAAGTATAAAATGAGGATGATAATAATAAAACCTTTTAGAGTCATTGTGAAGATCAAATGAAGTCATATTTGTACAGTGTTTAGCACAGGGCCGGTAATATTATAGGTGATGAATACATACTCATTTCCTTCCTTCTTTCATAGTTCAATTAAGTGGATTAAACGTCCCCTAGAATGAAGATAATTTTGAGAGAAAATCATTGCAATTCCTAGAGCTTGTCACACTCTGCAGGTAAAGCTCCCCAGGACTCAACTTCTTAAATGAGTATCCTTTAGCTCAAATCTATCCATGTCACCTCCTTACTCAGTAAACTGCAGGGTAAAATGGATGAGTAACTCTTATCTTATCTAGGATAAAGACTCCTGTTTGACTATTACAATCCTTTGGGACTCAGCCCCAAACTATCTCTCAACACTAATGGTACATCACTCCCCTTCCCATTCTTAGTGACAGAGAGAGTTTGTCTTTCTCTCTGTCCCTCACACATGGGGTTCCATCTCCATCTCTACGCCTTTGCATGGCCTATCCCCTATGCCATAAAGCCCTTCACTCTTTGCCTCTTCCTTAATGGAATTCCTCTTTTCCTTCATGATGCAGCCTATGCACCACCTTCTACAAGAAGGTTTTTCAGATTCCACAAATTCCAGTAGCCCAGTCCCGAACTACCTTATAGTCGTTTTCTATTTATTCTTTATATGCACACACACACACACACACACACACACACACACACACACACACACATATACCACCGTTCAATAAATTTCATTGGGTGCCTATGACCTCTCAGATCAAATAGAGAATACTATGTTTAGCATTCAAAGCCCATCATAGCATAGCCTCCCCTGCCTTTCCAGTCTTCTTACACCCCCCTGCCTACCACATATATTTTGATCCAGTGACACTAAGCTCCTGGCTGCTTCACAAAGATGATACTCCATCTCTTAGCTCCAGGCACATGTATGTGCATATGTGTATACATGCATGGGTGTGCATGTGTGTATGCATCTATGTGGGCATGCTTGGATGCATGTGTATTAGTGTGCATGCATTTGTGTGGGCATGCATGTATGTATGTGTATAAAACCTCTTCCAGGGAAGGCAGAGAGGGTCTTTTGTCACCTTTTGCATCTTCAGCACTCAGCACAGTGCCTGCAACGTGGCAGGTGTTGAAGAAATATTTACTGAAAAATTCACCAAGTGTCTAGAGGGGAAGAAAATGTGATAAAACTGTAAATGTAGGCAGGGGTTAGGTACTGAAGGACCTTGAAAGTTAAACAGAGCATTTTATATTTGACCCTGATGGTAACAGGAAATGACTGGGCTTTCTTATACACAAGATCATACTTATGATTTAGGAAATCTCCTTGGCAGTTGACTTTGGCAACCTGTATAGAAGTGGAAAGAATAGTAAATCAGGGAGACCAATGAGAAGGTGACTGCATGATATTGGATATGAGCTGAGGAAGGCCTGAACTAGAGTGGTAGCTGTGATTGGAGAGGAGGAGATGTATATGATAGAGGTCATGAAAGTAGAAACAATAGGACTCAGCAAGAGATTGGCAACTGGGGATAAGTAAGAGAGAAGAGTTGAGGATGACATTGAGACTGTAAGCCTGGGTAAGTAGAAGGATGGTGGGGACCTAAATATTAATATGGAAGTTCAGAAGAAGAAGACATTTGAGGAGAAAGATTATTCTGTTTTGAACATG
Organism: Pseudochirops cupreus; assembly: GCA_028627135.1. Lineage (NCBI taxonomy): Eukaryota > Metazoa > Chordata > Mammalia > Diprotodontia > Pseudocheiridae > Pseudochirops > Pseudochirops cupreus. Next base: position 9,624 of record JAQQSU010006421.1, on the reverse strand, counting down.
TTGAGTTTGAGATGTCTATGGGATATCCAGGTTGAAATATGTGCGACAGGTAGTTGGTAGTGTGAAACTGTCCATGAACAAGTGCACAGACACCCTGAAATCTATCTTCAGACCTTCCTCATTGGTTCTTGAACCTCATGTTAAGAACCTTTAGTATGTAGAGAGAAGAGAAGAGAGCTTGTAATAGAGTGGCAGGGGGCACCAGTGGTCGACAGGGATGACCTGGATGAAGATCCAACAAAGGAAACTTAGGAGGAATCAGCCACGTGGGAGAAGAGATTGGACACAGCTGAAGTCAGAGTCATGAGGGACCACGAATTAGGTCCTGTCTATATGACCATGGGCAACTCACTTAATCCTTTAGCAGCTCAAGCAACATGGTCTAAAACTATAAGGACAAAAGTGAGTCAAGATATTGAGTATGGACCTGGGAAAACAGGGAGGCCTGGAAATCAAGGAAAAAGTGGCTGCAGAAAGGGTGAGTCGCAGGAAGAGATTGCAATCTGTTATAAGGAATAAAATATTGCGCTGGGGGTTTGAAAAATATGTTTCTGAATTCTGCTTATGACATTTTAGAGCTCTATGGTCACAGACAATTCCCACAATGTCTAAGAACTTTAGGCAATTCTTTCAGGTTTAGCTGCTGACTTATAGTTGAGTTCTTCCTGTACTGGAAATTTACCAACAAAATCACAGGTCCTTGACAGATTGATGTATTGTGTTGTGCTGTGGCATGGAGGTGATTTTGGATGATTGGAACCTAAACACTAGAAGATTCTGCAGAAATAGAAAATTATGGCTCCATCAATGAATAGTGGTGACCATCCTAGTCAGTAACAGAAAAGCCCATCACTAGTGTGGCTGTCACCAGGGAAAGATTCTCCTTTGAATATAACCTTTGAAAATGGCCCACTAAAGCACGGGTGGGTGGATCAATTTATCTCTACTGATCAAAGTATCGTAGATGGGGAGTCAGTAGGGAATTGTGAACCTATGCACTAAAATCCATTCATTGTGGAGATGAAGAATCTAATGTGAGAATAGTGAAATGACTTGTCCAAGACTACCCAGATTTAGAGGCAGGAATGGTCCTTGGCAATCTGCCCTCAAACTCAGGGCTCCTTCCACATTGCCATTCTGCTTCTAAAGTCATAAATTCTCGATGTATGGAAGTGCAGGCACACATTTGAACATCAGGAGTGATTAGCAACACAGCCGTGTTTATTGCACCTCAAATTCACAAGCAACATCTATGCAATAAATAATGAAATCATTCTTGAGGATATTTGAAAAGAAAAGTGCAAACTAATATGTGTTTTACAAAGGGATATTTTGCAGAACTTTCTTATCACCCAAAAACTGGAATTGAGAGTGTGAATTAGACTATAGCTGGAGACAGTGCTGTGTGGGCTGCACATGATCATCTACAAGGCAGCTCCTATTACATAATGACATGTGAGGCAATTTGCTGGCCTGCATTCTCTGTGGAAATTAAGACCCATTTTAATTAATGAGTGGGAATTGTTTTTTTTTTTTTCCTCAAGGGGATATCATAAAAGATATGAGAGTATTGAGTACAGGCAATGAAAACAGCTGGTTAATTTACCAAATCAGCTTTGACTTCTTGCTTAGTGAGGAAGAAAGCAGAGTAGGTAATGTGGTGGAGCATTGGTGAACAAAGAACCATTATTACTGATGTTAATTTTGTCTAGATCTCCAACTGGTTTGAGGGTGAAGTTCTGTAGAATGGTGGTAAAGAGCAAAAACAACTCCATCCTTGCCAGGCCTTCTCCAAGGCAAGACCGTTTTCCTGGAAAGAAACAAAATTGTGCTGAGAAACCTTTTGAAGACTTATTTTACCAGGATAATAATGGGAAAAGGAGTGAAAAATCAGAATATAAATGGGCAGATATAGGGAGAAATATTATTGTGATTTGTATTCCAGGCATTAATGATCACTAGGAGCAAGAAACAATTCTCTTCATATCATTCTTCCTATGGTGAGTCCTTGTGCAGGGGATCGTGCAATGGAGTCAGACTTCCATAAAAATAAGGGTCCAGGTGAGCCATTCACAAGGCTCAGCTCATCTATTGAGCTGTCTGAGAAAAAGCCAAGCCAAGGGAATTTTGGAAAAGACAGTGGGTCCCATGCCACAGTGGGGCAATATGTCCCCAGAAGAACTATCAAGAGGGGGCTCTGCCAGAGGAGAGTGGGAGGTAGAACATGATTCTCCTTTTAGAGTGAGAGGTAGAGATGGAAAGGGTTTCTCTTTACCAGTGGAAAAAGGCAAGAAGTAGTCACTTTTCTTAAATTTCCCACTCTTATCCAGGAAGTGTTGAGGGTCAAACTGGTCAGGGTTGGGAAATTCTTTGCTGTCATTCAATACTGGGTAGAGCAATGGGTAAATGGTTGTGCCCTAGAGGGAAAAAATTCCAGGGGAGAGTTAGTTATCATCATATGTATCCTTCTTAAGCCTATACCAAAATTTTCCCTGACTCTGCATTGTCTCTAGTACCAAAGACATACTTCTGTGTGTATTGTATAGACCAGGAAGTCATGCCATGGTGACTCTGCAGAGGTCCTGGTCTAGCTTTCCAAGTTGATGTTCCCATTATTATCCCAATTATGCCTTCCTTGGGGCTCCAGCTAAACTAGAACAACTACTGTTCCCCATCCACAAGGCTCCCTCTCTGTTCTTCATGCCTCCATAATGGCTGTATCCCATGCCTGGAAGGCACTCCTTGCTCACCTCCGCCTTTCAGAATCCCTAGCATTCTTCAAGAATTGGCTGGAGTACTCCCTCCTATAGGAAGCTTTGGCTAAGGCCCTGAGTTCTTAATGCTCTCTTTCCCCTCAGTTCCCTGATCTATACTTCATGTCTACACCTGATGTCTGTATGACTCCAGGAATTACATGTGAGTTGTCAGTGACCTAGGCATTGCTCAAAGCCTCTCCTTGCAGACCAGGCTTCCTCCTGAGGCAGGTTCTTCATCAGGAAGCCACTCTGCCAATCAAATCACAGCTTGGATCAAAAGGAAAGAAATTATACTTGGGGAGAAACTGTCTCTTCCAAACTGAGGTCCCTCCAAGGACTTTGACACCAAAGTCCTTAATGGTCAAATGCCCTCCTATTGTTGCCTTGTGTCAACAACACTTAGCCCAGAATTTTTTGCATACTTGCTTCTTTCTGAAGCTTTGATGATTTCAACTCAACAATGAACTCAGTGGGGTGAAATGTGAAATTAGGTGGAGTTCTCCCTCCTTTCTTTGAGAGAGAATAATTCTGCTGAGCCCTTGCTAGGAAACTTCAGTCTAATTCAAATTAATTCATTAATATTTACTGCCCCCTGGAAAGCAGTATATTAGAGTCTAAAGACTTAGGTTCTAGTCTTAACTCCAACATTTTTAAATGACATTGGGCAACTCATTTCACCTGAGACTCAGTATCTCCATACGCACAATGGGACAGATAATAACATTTACACAGTCTGCTTCACTGTCTAATAAGAGGAAATGACATGAACAAGAATTTCAGTTGAACAATCTCACTCTGTTACTTTTCCTGTACGTTTGATTTCCAGGGCTGCTACGGTGAGTGAGAAGCAAGGAGAACCAAGGTAAGTACACATTTTCCCCTCATTCTTCATGCAGCACCACATCAAAGTTGCCTATATGTAACAAAGACTGCCTAAGGGAATTGCAAGTGAGATCATGACACTGGGCTTGATTTTCTCACGTCTCAAAGGAGATCACAGGACCAGACGACATTTAAGATCTCTTCCAACACTAGGTCCCATGGCCCCATGACTGCTGACCTTGGGGAGGACATATTGATGGAACTTGATGTCCCGGGTCACTGCATGGGACAAATTGAAAGGTAGGAGACTAATGAATCTTTGCACTTCATGGATCACAGCGTCTGTATAGGGCATATCATTCCGGTCTTTTATGGAAGGAACTCGATCATGTCCAATCACACGATCAATTTCCTCATGAATTTTTGCTGCAGAGACAAAAAAAATATGAATCACCACTGAGCTTCCTGGTCTCCTGGGAATGCCCCCCAGAGCCTGTGTGGGGTATTTGCCTGATCATATGACCTAAGATGATTATCAGGTATGTTCAGTATCCTCCATCTATTCAGTCAGGGATGTAGAGGCTTTAGCAGCAGGGATGGGATGATTTTCTGCAGCTTAGTAGATAGGAGTCAGGAAGAACTGTGTTTATTATTCATTCTGCAGACACTATCTGTTTAAATTCAGGCAATTTATTAAACCTGTCCAAGCCTCATTTCCCTTATCTGAAAAATGCAGGTCATAAATCACCTGACTTCTAAAGTTTCCTAAACCTCTAATTCTATTAGGCTATGATTTGTGAAAACAGAGACAATAACTGCATCTCCTTTAGAGGACAGAAAATGGAATTTTATCTGTTAACAGATTTGCAAACCTTAAATCCTTTAAAATGATACCATACCTTATTGTCAAAGCCAGTACATGATTTCATTTTAATTTGATACTGCTGCCAATTTAATTATCATCCTGCTTTAAACCATTCACCATGAATGTATTTCAGCTCCTGTCTCAACATGCTAAACTGTCGAGGCATAGAAGCTCAGCATTAAAAGTGACCCATTTTCACCCAGGGCTAGACAATGTTTAACAGGAATCCTCTTTCTAATTGAATGAATGAATGGTCATCCAGCCTTTTCTTGACACCCTCTAATAATGGAGAATCCACTACCTCCAGGACAGCTGAATGGGTTTTGGAAGAACTTTAGTCATTGGCTATTCTTTCCTTATATGAAACCTCCATGTGTCAGTCTCCAACGTCTATCCATGGTTCCTAGTTCTGCCTCTTTGGATCCAGCAGAACCAGCTCTGGTAGAATATAAGCCATTTGAGGAAAGGGTTCATTTGAGTCTTTGTATGTTAAGCATAGAACTGAGGGTGCGCAGTAGGAGCTTTATACATGTTTGTTAAAGTGAATTGAATTCCCTATAACAAACCTCCACATATTTAAGTAGCTAACAGGTCTTGTTCAAGTGTGCTGTTTTATGAAAAATACTACCATCTGACCTTTTGCTGATCTACGTGGGAGTCACACAAATCCAAAACATGGGAAAGTGGTGCCAGTTCAATCAAGGTAAAGAGCTGGGAAAGCAAGTCACTTTGTAAGTATGGCAGTTCTCCTTGTACTTTACCTTGGACCTCAGGATGTTTCAGAATGAGCAGCAGGCCATATCTTAGAGTGCTGCTTGTTGTCTCTGTTCCTGCAGCAAATAAATCTGATGCAGCCACTACTAAATTATCTAAGTCAAATTCGGACTGGGGATTATCTTTTTCCTAAAAGCCAGATACAAAATAAATGAAGTAATGAGAGACAGCAGGGAAAGCCATTAGTAACTATATAAAGTACATAAATTTGTCCTAGGAGCCCTCCCTCACCTTCATTTGCCTGCTCTAAGAAACAAAACAAAAAACTTCCCAATGCCCTCACTCTTCCACAGCTGACTCATAAGCTTGTCCTTCCCAGGCAACCTTCTTCTCCTCAAACAATATGGCATAGTGGGTAGAGCACTAACTTTGAATCAGGAAGACCTGGATTTAAATTTGCCTCAGCTAAGAGGTGTGTATGTGTCCATGGGAAGGTCACTTAATTCCTCAAGGTTCCAGTTTCTTCATGCAAGAAGAGACAGTTAGATTTGTTTCAGCACTCTTTTTGCTATCAGTGATATGTATAGCATGGAGAGTACCTGATCAAGTAAATCACTTAAAACCATAATGACATGGTAAGTGACCCTTATACTCATATTTGCACCACAAAATAAAAAAGCACCTTTTTAAACCAACAAAAACAAGAAGAAAGTTCAGATTTTTAGAGGAGGATATTCAGAGAAATTTTTTGTGATGGAGACTACAGAATTTCAAATTTTGTAGAGAAAATGAAATTCGATCAGCCAACTGGTGGCTGATCTGAAATTTCTTTTCCAAAATTCTTCCTTAAGTGGTTATCCAGTGTCAGGTTGAAGAATTTCACAGATGTGGAACTTGCAATGTAATAAAGGATGTCATTTCAGTCTTGAACGTTATCTCCATCATGTGGAGATGAAATGTATCTCTGTAATTTCAAACCATTGTTATGAGTTCTGTCTCCTGGGAGCGGAGAAGCAAAAATATTCTAATCCATTTGTGTGACACTCCTTAAAGTTAAGCTCCCTTCCAACTCACAAATTCTGGGACATTCTATGGAATATGCAAGCTCATAAGTTTAAGAACCTGGAATAACCTTGGAGATCTCTTGGCCCAACACTCATTTTACAGAAAAAAAAAATTGTGGCCTTGAGAGGTAAAGTAGGTTTTGTTCAAGGTCACACAACATAAAATGGAGAGGAGAGGATGGTAGAATGATCCAAATGGGAGAAGACCTTATACTATGTTACCTGGAACAGAAATGAAGCTGTCTATGGTTACACACACACACACACACACACAAACACATACACACACACACACACACACACACATACACACACACACAGGAAAACAGGAGAATGGAAAGTAGTAGGTATTGGAATAGCCCAGACATTGCCTTAAAAGAATCTCAAAATAAGTCAAGTACTTGATGTGGAAAACTTCAAAAAAGACAAGCATAAGCTAAATAAATTAATGAGATAAGATTAAGTAGCAGAATCAATATATTAATGCTTTTATTTTATGTCAATTCCGCATTATTTTTAAGCTATCTCCCTTTGGTTCAGGGCCACTAAAATAAATGTTTAAAAAGGCAGAGACAAAAGGAAACATGGCAATATATCCAGGGAGGCAGATAAAGGAGTCTTGGCCTTCAACCTGGAAGAAAGTTTCCAGTGAACATTTTTATCAGTATATTAAATCATTCAATCAACAAATGTGTAAGAAATCTCTCTTATGTGCCATGCAGAGAGCTGTGTAGTGGGATGTAAGGGAAAAGGATAAAATAAAATAGTCTCTACCCTCTAGAGCTTTACATTCTGTTGAAGGAACACAGCACATTTAAAGGTAAGTCATGGGATCTGTACAAAATAAATATACAGAGCATTTTGGGTGGACCACTAAGCATGGGAGGAATAAGGGAAGGCGGCTTAAAGGAGGTAGCAGCTCAGTGTGGAAGGATATTAGTGCTGCTAAGAGTTGAGGAAGGTGAGCGAGAGCATTCCAGGCATGGGGTCAGACTGTATAAAGGCAAAGAGACAAGATGTGGGATATCACATACAAGGAAAAACAAGCAAGCCATTTAGGCTGAAATATAGAGGGTTGTGAGAGGGAAGAATGTGTAATCAGCCTAGAAAAAGATGCTGGAGTCAGATTGTGAAGGGCATTAAAAGCCAAACAGATGAATTTGGGGTGTTTCTTAGGAGTCCTGAAGCTTCCTAATTATAGGAATTACACAGTAAGTCTCACATTTGCAGACTTGTGAGGAATGGATTGACAGTCTGGATGCTTGGAGAGCTCGTAGGAGAGAACTTTCATTGTCTGGTTGAGAGATGATGGTGACTAGGGGAATTGTGGTGTGAATGGAGGAAAAAGAGGGTTAATGACATCTGCCATGATAGGGTTCCTAGTGGAGTGGGGAAGATGACAGTTACTTTCCATTCTTCCATCCTACACCCTACTCCCACATTGACAGGAGTTGTTTGGACAGTTTAGATTCAATGGAAAAGAGGACTGCTAGATCAGAACTCCCAAAATTATTGTTCCTTTTAGAGGAAGTTCAATACATTAGGGTTAGACTATGAAGGAATGAAGAAAATCAACAATTATCAAATATCTGGCATGTACCAGGTTCTGTACTGAGCACCTAAAATTATCATCTCATCTGGTCTTTACAATGACCCTAGGAGGTAGATGCTATCATTATTTCCATTTCACAGATGAAGAAATAGTGGGAGACAGTTCCTAAGTGATTTCCCCAGAGGCAAACTGCCATGAAACTTCTGATTCCACATTTGGACACACGTCTTTCTGACTTCAGGCTCAGTACTCCATCCATACCACCACCTAGCTTCTTCAATCAGTTTAAGTGCAATCATATGGAGCTGAAAGATATTTAAGGATTAACTGGAATGTTGGCCTTTCGTGCTAATGGCAACTTTAAGTAAATATTCATCCTCAGGGAGAGGATGGAATACTATATGTGCTATATTTTTTTCTGATTGGTTTGTGGGATTCTGGGAGGTTTTTGAATCTTTTTGATTTTTATGTGAAGCTAACTAAAACTGTCCTCTTCTGGAAATTAATTAATTGTGACTGATTTTATGGAAGTTAGTGCTAGCTAGCATTTGTATAATGATTTAAGGTTTGTTTCTGTTGTTATTCAATTATTTCAGCTATGACTTATTCTTTGTGAACCAATTCTATGTTTTCTTAACAAAGACACTGGAGAGGAGCAGACACAAGATGGCAGCATAGAAGCAGGAAAGCTCAGCAACTCCCGCATAGCCACATCAAAAACCATAAAATATGACTTTAAACAAATTTTAGGGCTCCAGAACTCACAAAATTCTGAGGTGCACATCTCCCACTAAAGGTAGCTTGGCAGAGAGGGCTCATCGCAGCACGCTGGTAGCCAAAACCAGCCCAGCCTGAAACTGGAGTTGGCCCTGGAGGGGCCAGGAAAAGCCAGAGCTGAAGCCTGCAGGAGAGTGGATCAGCTGCAGCAGTGGCATTTTCTAGAATTTAAGAAACAAATACTAAGAGAAATATCAGTGGAATTCAGCTAAATTTGTGGGACAAAAGAGGTCTGGCCACATTGCCTCCAGGGCAAGGAAGCAGCAGAAGTGACGGCCCTGCTGCCACCTTCACATGGCTACTTCAGAAGCTCCCACCCTGCAGACTACAGAGGGGCCAAGCAATCATTCAGAGGCTAAGTGGTCTTGCATTGAGCAGCCTGGGTCTGGACTGTGCTCTTCGATGATCGTCCTGGGGTGCGTTTTCAGTGAGCCAAACCTGGTGGGTGCTGCAGCGTACACCTAATAGCTCCAGCAGCTGTGAAAATCCCAGAAATTTGGGACAGAGCTTTCCCCTCTGGAAACAGAGTTCCACAGAGCTAAAAAGTCATGTACTTGACTGGGAACATGACCAGGCAAAGGAAGAAAAGTAAGAACAGCAATCAAACTTTAGATTCCTTTTTGGGGGACAAAAAGGATCAAAGCATGTAAGGGAAGGCAGATAACAGTCAGAACTCACATACCAGAAGCTTCCAAGAAACATGTAGACTTTCTATAAGCCATAGAGCAGCTTGAGAAGGATTTTGAAAACCAAATAAGAGAAGTGGAGCAAAAATTGGGAAGAGAAATGAGAATGATGCAAGAAAATCTTGAAAAGAGAGTCAACAACCTGAATGAAGAAAATAACACCTTAAAAAATAGATTAACTCAAACGGCAAAAGAGGTTCAAAAAGCCAATGAGGAGAAGAATGCCTTAAAAAGTCGCCTTTGCCAGATGGAAAAAGAATCTCAAGAGCACTCTGAAGAGAATAATTCTGTCAAAATTAGAGTGGAGCAAAGGGAAGAAAACGACTCTATGAGAAATCAAGATACTATTAAAGAGATCCAAACCAATGAAAAAATAGAGGGCAATGTG
>JAQQSU010006420.1:0-13521 GCA_028627135.1 Pseudochirops cupreus | reverse complement strand
ACACACAAATACCAGTAACTAAGTTAAAATTAAGTGCCATAAACATTATTGGATCTGTATAACAGAGAATGAAGCATATATCATAAAGCAGGGGAAGAGAGTGCACTATCGTGAAGAGGGGGGAAAAAGCAGTCACTGAAATGCACCTTATATGTACTTTGGGAAAGGGTTCACAGAAAAGATAGGTAAAGATCCTGTGAATTAAAGTTCTACAGGGAAACTGAACATAGGAGGATTAAAAAGCTCCAAAGAATAAAATTCTGAAGACACAACACACGGCAATTCTTATGAGAGGCTAGTTATCAAAGCACTCAGTGTGCATGTATAGAGAGCTCAGCAATCAACTTCTACTAGAAAAAATGATTAATGTAAAAGATGAAAACATCCAAATGTGCAAAATAAACACAAACAAATACCATAAAAGTGTCATAAAAACCTCAGGAAAATTAAAGCTCAGCAAAGAGCTAAAAGGTGATGAAGAAAGCCATGTATAGCCTGACAAAGTTTTTGTATGGTTTGGTTGAGCAATATTGGGGAACAGAGGAGGATCAAAGAAAAAAAAAAGATTGCCTAGGGTGCATGAGAGAATGATTACTGGCAACTGAAAGAAAAATAGAGCTGCTTAACTGTTGTTTTTCTTCCATTTTCTCCACCATGGAGGATGATCCATGGATTATATAGGACAAGACAAAACAAAATATAGGGAGTTAATTCTCAAAGTTTGCAAGGAAATCATGAAAGAGTTCCTAGCTTCCCTTTATGATTTCAACTCACTTGATAGATGAACTCTGGAGAACTTGCAGAAGCAGAGCCAAAACTGTTCTCAGGCAAATAGGATTTTGCCTAGTGCATTTACCTTCAGAGAGTCAGGGTACAATTCCTCAGTAGGAAGACATACTTTTTTCTCATGGAAAATCTTTGTGGTCTTCTACTAGCCCATGCCGCTGCTGAACCCAACTAATACCAGATCACTATTCCCATGGGTCCTTTGCTGAGGAACCTTCCTTCTTGGTCCCACCATCTCTCCCCACCCCACTGCAACACTACAGGATTGAAATGTGTATTCCAAAAAATTGCTCCCCCTCCCCTTTCCTGCATAGTTAGTTTAAGTATAAACCCAGCTGTGCAGTTCTGTGTGCCTCTCTCATTGTCCTCAATTATTTTTATTGCAATCAAAGAATTCTCTAGTTATGACTTTGGGTAGATGTGAGGGCTGAAAAACTGTTCAACAATATTTGAAATATCAGAGAAAAAGGAAATAATTAAGGATCAGAGAAAAGCAGATGTCTTCATTTTCCAAAAAAAAGTGGAAGAGAATGAAGACTGAAAATTACAGGAAAATGATTTTGATTCTTGGCAACATACCAGAACATATTTTTATAGGAAGTTGTTGAACATCTAGAAAAGGAATTAGTAATCATAAAGGGCCTGTACAGTTCCATCAAATATAAGGAATAAGACTAAACCAAACTTAATTCCTTTTTTATGTCATTGTGTTATATCCTCCTTCCCCAACATTCAGTTACCTCTAGTGACTCCTTTATAATCACATAAAAATCCTATTTTTTTTTTTTGCATTTAATGCTCTTTATAACCTCACCCCTTCCTACCTTTTCAGCATAGTTTCCACTTTACTCCCTTCTAGGTACTTTAAACTGTAAGAATATTGGGCCTTCTTTCTCTGCCTGGTGCATAATACCTCATCCCACTAAATTTTCACAGACTATTTTTCATGGCTGGAATGATCTCCCTTGTCACTTTCAACTCCAAACTCCAACTTCCCTCACTTCCTTCAAGGCTCTTCTCAAATCTATTCCACCCTCCCAAATTTAGTATTTAATTTTCTAAAATTAAAGTGCTTTTTTTTCCCTTTCTCCTACTCCCTACTACTAAAATAAATAAAACCCTACTAACAAATATGCATAATCAAGTAAAAATATTTATACTATTGTGATAGAAGAAACACTGAAGGAAAGATGCTTTCATAGAAACCTGGGAAACTTATATGAACTGACAGAATGAAGTAACTTCATTTTCTTCTCACCTTTCTCCCACAGTTTTTTTGAGTCTATTCCCTCTGTTCTAGCTTTACTTTCCTCCCTTTGAAATTAATGAGTTAATAAGTTCAACTTTCTAATGCCCACTATCCTCTACTTTATTACTTCCTTGACCTGTCATAGCTTATAACTTGTCAAACCACAACCCTACTGTATTAACCCCACAACTGACCTTGTCAACTTATATGTTTCTGGACACCACTGAAGAAAGTTATGCAAACAATACAAATCTATATTATCTAATCTCAATGAGATCTTTATTGCTTCAGGGCATTTTTTTACTCTTCTCTGTTTGACTCCATATAATGTTTTCCAAAGCCTTTGTGCCAAGCCTTCTCTCCTCAATCTATTTATACTATTTCTTTTCCCTCTACCTTTAAGCAAATTACCCAATTTTATACTTGAATTTCTTCCTATTCTTTAATCAATTTTTACTGTCTAGTTCCTTCCCTGTTGACTATAAACATGTCTGGCATCTCTCCAAAACTTAAAAAGAAAATCTTCACTTGACTTTTCCATCTCAAGTTATCAACTATTTATCACCTTTCCTCCTGCTAATAGGGAAGCTCCTGATAGGGTTTGGAAAGGGGAATATATTCATTTCCTCCACTTTCTTATATCCCACTTATTTCTTAACACCTTACACTTTGGTTCCTGAACCTACCACTTAATTGAAACTACTCTCTCAAGAGTCTTCAATAATTATTTCTCAGATCTCATCCTTCTTGACCTCTGTAGATTTTTTAATTTTCAAAAAACCCACTTTTCCTGGATATTGTCTTCTCCCTAAAACTTCATACCACTGTTCTTTGTGACCATTTTTTTTTCTTATTTTCCTTTGTAAGTTCATACTCCATATTCAAATGCTTGGGTGTATTCTAGGACTGTACTTGGACCTCTCCTCTTCTGTTTTAGATACAGTCACTCTCTCTGTGATCTAATCAGCTACCATGGGTTCAGTTTATCCTCTCTATCTCACAGTCTGAAATCTATCTATTCAACCCTTACCTTCATCCTGACATTCAGTCTATATCTCCAAATACCTGCTTGACCTCTCCACTTTGGATAGCTCAAAGGTACCTAAAAATTAAAAAGTCTAAAAACATTTGTTTCCTTTCCCCTTAATCATCATCCCTCCATAATAATCATCTTATTTCCCTGTTTCCATCAAGGTGCAAAGCCAAGCACGAGCAACTTTCCAGAGGACTGCTGCTGTGAACATCTTCAATTTTCTGATTACATAGTATAGTGAACTCTCTATTTATTCTGTAATAAATTAAAGCAAAACATTCACACAATTCAAAGTACAGCATTCACAATATCATGGCATAACAACTTTTCACTAAAATGGCCACATAGTTTTCACCAAAGTGGTCACATAGTTTTAAGCAAAAGATATCATTCAGTAAGAACTTAACTCAATCATCCTTAAGGAGGCAAGCCTCCTTAAAGGACACAAAGTATAATCATTCAGTAAGTTCTTAACTCAATCATCCTTAAGGAAGCTTGCCTCCTTAATGGACCCAAAGTACAAAGGTCAAAGTTCTCCTAAGTCACATTGTTTTAATCTCTCAGTCAAAAAGTCTTCTCTCTTCTTAATTGGAGATTAGTTTCCAATCACCTTTAATTCAATCATCCTGAAGATATATAGGATACAGAGTACAAAGTCCTCCTATCCCTAGACCATAGTAAATCATAATCTTCTCAGTTTGCATTAAATATCCAAGGAGAGGTCTTTGCATCTTGACTTGAGGCCGGCTCTCATATTCCATCGTTCCTCTTCCATGGGTCCAGCTCCTACCTGAATCCACCCAATTGTCACCTGGGTTCAAAAGCAGGCAGCTGCCAACTCCTTGCTCATCTCCTTGTCCAGCTCCTCATCCAGTTCATCTTCCAGTTCCTGTTCCATATTGAAATTCACAGTGTCCAGTCCCCCTCAAGTCCTTTGCAGTTTCTGTACCTGGGAAGACAAAGTTTAACAAGGCCACAGTAACATTCATGCACATTTCCAGCACCATTATCAGTTCACTTTCTGCTTGTGAAATCAACATAGACCCACAAACAAGGTCTATGAAATCAACACAAAATATCATTATCATCCCAGGACCTCTGAAAACATCAGTAAGAACCTCCTCCAGGACTTCTGCAAACATACAACAAGAAAATCCTCTTTCAGGGCTTCTGAACCAGCAATAAGGTCCCAAAGCTTCTCTAACAGTAGCAATGTCCTATATCAGCAGATGAATCTGACAAAGTAACATCAAAACAGACAGACAAAATACAGACACCACAGCCTTGCTTCCTCCCAGTTTCTACTCTCTCAGCCTGGGCTTTCCCTTATATGTAGTCATTAAGCTCCTCCCTGTTCCACCCCTACCTGTTTGTAAAGCCAAGCACTAGCAGCTTTCCAGAAAAATGATACTGTGAACAGCTTTTAAGGTTTGGGTTACACAGTATAGTGAACACTCTATTTATTCCATAACACATCAGAGCAAAACATTCACAGAAATCAAGGTACAGCATTTACAATATTACAAGTTATCACAGATAATCAAAATATAGCATTCCCCACAACTTATCACAGAAAATGGCCATAGTTTCCAATACACTGGTCACAAAGTTTTAAACAAAGAATAATCATTTAGTAACTCAATCATTCAATCATCTTAATCATTCAATCATCCTTAGGGAGGTTTCCTCCTTCAGGGACACAAAGTAAAATAGTCAAAGTTGTCCATTCCTGGGGCATACTAGGTTAAAAATCAATTACTTATTCAGTCATCAATCACTAAGTACAGTCATTTAGTCAATCAATCATCCTTCATCATTCACTATTTGATCATCAGAAAATACACAGACTCTCCACCCCTAGGTCACTAGTAAATTAACAATTTCTCAGTCAGTACACAGTATCTATGTAAAGTCTTCTTTCAGTTGAACTCAGGATGGTTTCTCAGATTCCCTGGATTCCCTTCCATGGTCCCAGATCCTACCTGGATTCACCAAAATGCCACCTTGGTTCAAAAGCAGACAGCTCACAGGTCCTTGTCCAGCTCTCTGTGCAGTTCCTGCTCCACATTGGAGCTCACAGTGTCCATTCCATCTCAAATCCTTCACAGTCTCTGTTCCCAGGAAAACAAGGCTTACCAAAGCCAGAAATAGACAAAGTCTTAAATCACTCATAGTCATGCTTTCTCAGTATTTTGGCAGTTCCAGCTGGCCCTCAGACTCATCAGAAGTTTCAGCTGGTTCCCAGAATCAAGATCACTCCCTCCAGGTTTTCAAAATCAAAGTCATTCTCTTTGTCCTTAGAGGGGCTTTCCTCTTCAGCCTCTTCAGCTCCTCGACTCCTCTTCATCCTCCCCAGTGTTTTGTTTTAAGAAGATCTGTCTCAGTTACCAATTCTCATTTTTCTTCTCAACTGTCAGTCCAGCAGTAGCAGCACAGCCTCCGGATGCTGCTGAGAGAAATTCTCTTCCACCAGAGGCAGCAACTTCTGCCTCCAGATCCTTGTCCCAAGAAATTCTGACTCTCCCTCTCTGGGGTTTTCCTTATATTCAATATATCATTAGCTTCCTGTTTCAGCCAACCCCTTTCTGTTAGGTCAGCAACAGGAGACAGAAGTTCATACCTTCTGTTTCTTTAGCAGAGGCTTAATCTGAACTAGGTGCTAAGTATCTCTTAGTTTAGCCATACAAAAGCAACTTCAAATCTCATTACAGTCACACTGTTGCATCAGCAACAGGGGCTCACACGTTCTGTTTCTTAACAAAAGACTTGATATAATCATAGGCAAGAAACTTGAACTGAAACAAGGTGCTAAATAATTAAATAGCTGAAACAAAGTTTTAATTCTTTGCTTGCCATTACACAAGGGCATCCCTATTCTTCCACTCAGATTCACAAACTAGAATATCCAAGACTCTTCCCTATCACTTCATTTTATATATCTAATCAGTTGCCAGTCTTGCTGATACAACATTCATCCTCTTCTCTCTACTCAAAGTATAACCGTGCAATTCAGTCTTTTATAACCTCTTGCCTGGATTATTTTAATATTCTTCTAATTGATCTTTCTACTTTCTGTCTTTTCTCTCTAATCTTTCTTTTACGCAGCTGTTGAATTCATATTTTTTTATCTTTTATTTTTGCCCTTTTTTTTTGGAGGGGGAAAGATAGGGCAATTGGGGTTAAGTTTGCCTTAGGTCACACAGCTAGCAAGTGTTAAATGTCTGAGGTCAGATTTGAACTCAGATCCTCATGACTCTAAGGTCAGTGCTCTATTCACTGCGTCACCTAGCTGCCCTGAATTGATATTTTTTAAAGTCTGACCATATCATTGTGAATGGAATAAAAGTGAAAACTTCTCAGGTAACATTAAAGTACCAAAGACTTAGTAAGCTGGGCTGGGAGCCTGGGACCCTTGCCTTACTTCCCTGGTCACAAGTTGAAGTTTTTGCTAAGCTTAGCTAATGTGTAGGAGGGGTAAGCACAGACCCTGCAAATTTAACTGCAGGCCTGGATGTCCCAGACTTGTTTCCACTGACCACCATCTGACCTGTACAAATATAAAATTGGAAATCCTGTTGCAGAACTCTGGGCAGGTCACCATGTCCTAAAATCCCCACGATTCATAAAATATTGTCTGCTTTTGTATCTGTATCAATATTGTCAGAACATTTGTCTTCTGCTTTCATATCTAAGTTGATACTGATGACATATTTCGTTTGTTTGCATGTCCACTAGACATGTACCTTCTGCTTTTTGATATTAATGACATGTCATCTGTAAATGCTAGCAGATTTTTACGGTTAAGATTGTGTGCCTCAGTTCCTAATTAATGGGAACAGGACGGAACAAGGGATGGGGAAAAGGGGTGGTCTTTTGGGTATATAACCAAGCTTTGCATTTTGTATTTTGCCTCTCCTACTAGACTGCCTCTAGTAGCGAGTCTGACCTTCTTGCAAGAAGAAATAATTAAATAAATCCTTCCTGTCTCTACTTTGAGATATCTCTGCTTATTTTATTTGGGCAAGGGTTGTCTTTGTCCCACACAATTGTCCTTTCTGAGAAGCTTCAGTGACTTCTTCTTGCCAGTAGGATAAAGTATATACCTTCTTCTCTTCCCACCTCCTTCTTCAATCTTTTCTTTACCTTTAATATAGAATCAATTTATCTTTCTAGAATAAGTTCACTTTGTTTCTCCTCACATTTGCTACCTTTTAGCCAGACTGGTCATTCTATGGTCTTCCTAGATATGGGCCTTTGCATGATCTCCCTGCTCTCCCCAACACCATACTTCTATAGTACTCTTTCTTTTTACATCCTTTCTTTAAGACTTGGTATCCTTAGGTGCCTTCAAGGCTGAGCTCTATTGCCATGTCCTACACAAGGCCTCATCTGATGCCCCCAATCTGTTGTGCTCCCTTAACACCCTTGAAATTGCTTTGTATGCATTTTATATTTATTTACCTGGTACATCTTGCTCCACCCCACCTCCATTAGAAGGGATAAAGACTATTCCATTTATATCTTTGTAGCTTCAGTTCTTAGCACAATGTCTCAAACAGAGTGGCATTTAAGAAATATTTTTGTAGTTAAAGTGAAATGAACTGAACCAAATGAATTATCAAATTCAGTTTTTCTATATAGTCAGCCTTATGTGGATAATGATACTCTGCTATTTGGAGAATGGAGGATGAATTAGTCATTCATGGTTACTTTGTACACAGATGAACATGGACAGAAGCTTTATCATTTATAAGCGGGAACATAACACATGGACAGTTATAGTGATTGCTGAATAAGCATACAGATCATTTGTTTCATTAACTTTGTTTTTCTATACGTAATATCTAGGTCTAATGTTTCTTTAACAATGGATGATTTAATAAAAATAACTTCATTCAAAATGGTTACTATTATTCCTTTCCAATTCAATAGATATTTAATGGCTAAGCAGTCTTGTACTGCTTAATAGGGAGTGCAGTATTTGTAGTCAAAGTCCTTGAATTTAAATGTTGAATCTACCACTTAACTACCTATGGTACTCTGTGCAAGTTACTCAACCTCTTGGTCACAATCTTGTCTGTAAAATATTGGTATTTTATTAGAAGACCTTATTTATAGCTGAATTCCTAGAAAGTCTCTTCTGTTTTTAAATTTATGATTTTCAATGTCTATTGAATATAATTTATTTCTGTTTATTATTAAAATTTGAAAGTGGTAATGAACTACTGAAGCAGAAGATTAGGCCAAAAGAAAAGCATAACAAAACCAAACCAAGTGAAACTTCCAGATCCCCTATAAGATTACCCTGGGGACTGAATGTAGAAAGATTTTTATTCTGGTTTTAAAAATGTAGTTGAAATAATATTTATTTTTTAAAAGTTACTATTTTGAGGGGTTACGTTCAAGCATACTCTAACAAAATATCTAAAAATCATCTAGTTGTGAACAAAATTATGAATTTCTACATTGGGATGTATTTCAGTGTCAAAGAGTGCCATCTTTATGACTTTTTCATACTTTTTTATCCTAGAAAAATGTCAAGGTTTATATAGATTGTGTTTTTATTTTGTTGTTGTTATTGTTTTAAACTAGTATTCATAGACTTAATAAATATTTCAAACAACCTCCAGCAAAGGATGACCTGGCCACAAAAGCCCCTGGGATAAACAGTCCTTCTTGCTTTGGAAAAGGAGGAAGCTTATCCAAGGTTATCTTCCAAAGACAAGGGTAGAGGTTTTCAAGTATGGATCATGGTGAAATTATTGAAATTCTTGAGACAAAGGAGAGTAAAAATGTAATCTTCTAACAGCATCACGACCATGGTAGCAGCCATTCTCTTTTACATCTTGAGTGTCCTTCTTTAAAATCATGAGAGATGACTTTTAATTGGACAAGCTAGGAGGTATGTGACTGTGATTTTTTTTTTTAATTATTATGAGTGCCGGCCGCAGTAGCAGGAATCCAAAAGAAAGAAGCCACCTGAGAAGGATGAGTGAATGCTACCTCACCTTAACTTACTTGCACTTAATTACAATAATTTTTTTCTGTTAAAAAGACTTTTGCTAGATATAATTTAAATATAATTTACTATTGTATCTTTGCTAGGTATAAAATTATTTCTGATAAATATCTGTGATTCGCCTTGTCCTTTTGTTAACTAGCCTCCATTTGTGGTTTATCAGCAATAGCAGTCACACAGAAGTAAAGGAAAAACCTTTCCTGTGGAAAGGCTAGTATTTCAACTCCAAGACCATTGTTAGAGACTTTTGCTTTCTAACTGGGGCATAAGCATGAGTCACTTCACAATTATCCTTTTAAGTGCAGTATTATTATAAATGTGGGTCATAAATCTGGCTTCTAGATTGAGTTGATATTGTGTATTATTTCTTTGATCTTGCTATGTAAAAGGGTGATAGTTACCATCTCTTGAGGAGTGTAGGCATTTGAAAATAATATTTTCAGTTCCAATTTCTCTTTTTTCTTTTCCCTTCCTAATCTACAGAGAAGGAAAGATATGATACTTATTATAGTCATGATATATACATAAAGCCATGCAAAACATAGTTCAACAGTAATAATATTGTTAATTTTTTTTTCACAAGGCAAAAAAAGTAAAGAAAAAAATGTTTCAATCTGCACTCAGAGTACACCAGTTGTCTGTGTGAAGATTGCATGTTTCATCATGAGTACTTTGGAATTGTCAGGTTTCATTGCTAGGTGATTAGCAGTTGCTAAGTGTTTCACAGTTGATTCTCTTAACAATGTTGCTATTACTATGTACATTGCTCTGGTTCTATTCACTTCATTCTGCATCAGTTGATGTGAACTTTCCCAGATTTTTTTCTAAAATCATCCTCTTATAACACCATAGTATTCCATCACAATCATATATCATAATTTACTGAGTCATTCTCAAATTGATGGATGTCTCCTCTATTTCCAGTTCTTTGCTACTGCAAAAATAGCTACTATCAATACAAATGGAACATATTGAACCTTTTACTTTTCCTTTGATCTCTTCGGAATCTAGATTCTGATAGTGGTATTTCTATGTCAAATGGTATGAACAGTTTTATAGCACTTTAAGTACAATTCTAAATTGTTCTTCAGAATGATTAGAACGTTTAGCTCCACCAACAGCACATTAGTGTACCTGTATTTCCACATCCCATCTAGCTTTTTCCATTTTCCTTTTTAGCCAATATGATGGGTATGAGACCTCAGAGTTGTTTAATTTGGATTTCTCTAATTATTAGTTATTCAGAGCATTTTTCTGATGAAAATTGATAACTGATATATTATGAAAACCATCTGTTTATATCCCTCCAGAGGTTAGGAACTTGCGGCTTCAAGGCCACATGTAGACCTCTAGGTCCTCAATTGAGGCCATTTGAAAGAATCCAAACTTCACAGAGCAAATCCCCTTAATAAAATGATTTGTTTTATAAAACTTGGACTTAGTCAAAAAGGAGCATCTGAGGACCTAGAACACCACATGTAGCCTTGAGGCCACAGGTTGGCTACCCCTGTGACCTTTTAATCTATTGAGAAAGGGCCCTTATTTTTATAAATTTGACTCATTTTTCTATGTATTTGAGAAATGAAATATATTCTACTCTATTGATCAATCACACTACTTCTTATCTAATACAAAATTGTTTTGATGATTACTTCTTTTTTTTAAATTTAATTTTACACACAAATGCCAGAACAGAAATAGAGAATAGAGAAAAGAAATGAAAACATGTCATAAACTTAAATACAAAGTTAGGAAGGAAAACAAAAATGCATGTAGTGGGCATAGCTGAACCTAAGAGAAGATTCAAAATATGTATCAATAATTTTTCATTTCAAGAAAGCCTGTATGATAAGTAATACTCATATTGGGAATCGTCCATCTTTTCTTTACTTCTCTGTGAGTTTTCTTTTGTTCTCTGCTGTAAACATTTTTACTTTTTCTTTTTCTTTTCCCCTCTTCTCAACCCCACCACCCAAGACCACAATAAAGTTTAGATATATTTCTCTATAGCTATAAATATATACATACCCTCCTTCACCCCCCCCAAGGTTATAATAAAATTTAGATATGTTTCTCCATAGATATAGATATATATACATACATATATAGACATATACTTTCCCAAACCTATTCTATTCCTGATTTTAGTTTTTAAGTATGTGCATATCTCTTGCTTCCTCTCCCTCCTATCTCAGATTATTACTTCCTGATAATGTAATTTGAGGTCTGGTACCTCTGACCTTCCTTCATATTTTTAAAAATTAATTCCCTTGATATATTTGACCTTTACTTCCTTTAGATGAATTTTATTATTTTTCCTGTCTTTGTAAAGTGATTCTTTGGTACTATAATTGATGCAGCAACGGAAAATTAAATTAATTTAGGTTGTATTGTACTTTTTATTATGTTCTTTATACCTACCCATGAGTATATTATATACATTTGTCTCTACTTTATAAACATCAATTATATACATCTGTCTCTATTTCTTTGAAAAGTGTTTTGTAATTCTGTTCATATAGTTCCTGTATTTGTCTTCACCAGTAATTTTGTGCTGTTTGTAATCATCCTCTCAACCCACTTATCCCTTTCCCCCTTACTTTCCCGTAGGGTAAGATACCCAATTGAGTGTGTATGTTATTCCCTCCTTAAGCCAAAAGAATTGAGTGTAAAGTTCACTCATTTCCTCTCACCTCTCCCTTCTTCCCCTCCCTTGTGAAATCTTACTCTTGCCTCTTTTATGTGACTTTACCCAATTTTATCTCTCCCTTTCTCCTTCCCCCAATATATTCCTCTCACCCCTTAATTTTATTTTTTAGATACCTTTCCTTCATATTCAACTCATCCCGTGCCATCTGTCTATTTATCTATCTCTCTCTCTCTCTCTCTCTCTCTCTCTGTCTATCTATCTATCTACCTACATATTTCCTTCAACTACCCTAATACTGAGAAAGATCTCATGAGTTACAAATATCAGCTTTCCATGTAGGAATGTAAAAAAGTTCAACTTTAATAAGTTCCTTATGATTTCTTTTTCCTTTTTACCTTTTCATATTTCTCCCTATTCTTGTATTTGAAAGTCAGATTTTCTATTCAGCTCTGGTCTTTTCATCAATAATGCTTGAAAGTCCTCTATTTCATTGAATATCCATACTCTCCCATTAAATATTATACTCAGTTTTGCTGGATATATGATTTGTGGTTTTAATCCTATCTCCTCTGACCTCTGTAATATCATATTTTAAGCTCCCCAATCACTTAATGTAGAAGCTGATAGATCTTGTGTTATCCTGATTATGTTTCCACAAAGTTGAATTTTTCCTTCCTAAATGCTTGTAACATTTTCTCCTTGACCTGAGAACTCTGGAATTTGGTTAGAATATGTCTAGGAGCTTTCTTTTTGGAATATCTTTTAAGAGCCTATCAGTGGATTCTTTCAATTTACTATCCCCTTAGGTTATAGAATATCAGAGCAGTTTTCCCGGATAATTTTTTAATCATAGCTTTCCAGTAGTCCAATAATTTTTAAATTATCTCTGCTGGATCTCTTTTCCAGGTTATGATTTTTCCAATCAGATATTTCACATTGCCTTCTATTTTTTTTAAACTTCTTTTGGTTCTGTTTTATAACTTCTTGATTTCTTATAAAGTCATTAACTTTCATTTGCTACATTCTAATTCTGGAAGAATCATTTTCTTCAGTGAGCTTATGGACTTCTTTTACCATTTGGCCAATTCTACTTTTTAAAGCATTCCTCTCCTCATTGGCTTTTTGGACCCCCTTTTCCATTGGGGTTAGTCTATTCTTTAAGGTGTTATTTTCTTCAGTATTTTTTGGGTCTCCTTTAGCAAGCTATTGACATATTTTTTATGATTTTCTTGTATCATTATGTGTTCTCTTCCCAATGTCTCCTGTATTTCTCTTATTTCATTTTCAAAATCCCTTTTGAACCTTTCCATGGTCTGAGACCAATTCCTATTTTTTTTTTTTTGGAGGTTTTAGCTGTAGGAGCTTTGACTTTGTTTTCTTTTTCTGGTTGTACGTTTTGATCTTCTTTGTCACCAAAGTAATATTCTATACCTTGAGAAGTTTTTTTTTTTTGCACAGTTTGTTCATCTTCTCAGTCAAATATTTGACTGTCTAACTCTTTGTCAAGGTAGACCTCTTTTTTCTTCCCCCCTACCAATAAAAATAAACCAGCTCCTAATTTTAATTATTACTTCAATGGTTTTCTTACTTCCAATTTCATTAATCTTTCCTTTGGTTTCCAGGATCTTCAATTCGGTTTTTAATTGGGAATTTTTAATTAATTCTGTTTCTGGTTTATTTTTTTGGTTTTTAGTTATATATCCAATTCATCAATCTCTTCTTTATTTTATTAATTTAAGTGTTTGGGTATATGTGTGTGTGTGTGTGTGTGTGTGTGTGTGTGT
>JAQQSU010000642.1:8721-19619 GCA_028627135.1 Pseudochirops cupreus | reverse complement strand
AAAAAAAAAAAAAAAAAAAAAAAAAAAAAAAAAGAAAAAGCCTGATGTTAACATAGATTAAATTTTCATCTAGCAGATGATTCCTACATCTATATGCCCAACTAGGTGTTTCAGAGGCATCTCAAACTCACCATTCCTACAAAGTTAAATATCTTTCTAGTCAAAGTCATCCCAGGTCTGAAATTTTCTATTTCTTTTGAGGATGTCACCATTTGTCCTTTTGGTCACCCAGGTTTGCAAGCCTGGTTTCATTCTTAATTCTTTATATCCCCTCACCTCATATATCTATTCAGATACAAAATCTTGTTTATTTCTCCCCAAGACTTTTCCTATACATACCCTTCTTTCCACTCATACAGTCAATGATTTCATAGTTACACTTCTTTGTCTCTTGCCTGGACTATTGTAACAGCCTCTAATAAGTTTCTGTGCTTCAAACTTCTCCCCACTGTATTTCATCCTCTACACAGCTCCTAAAACAATTTTCTTTGAGTTAAGAACTGAATATTTCACAAACTCCCACCACTCAATAGATTCCACCATTTTTCTTTTACCTTTAGGTGCAAATAAAACTTATTTTGGTTTTTAAACCTCTTTGTAATCTGTCCCAATCCTTTCCTCCATGTACCTATGTTCCAGCCATACCAGATTATTTTCTGTTATATATATATAGCATCTATCTCCTATTTCCTTTCAATCATCACACTGGCCATCCACCATATTTTGAATGTTCTCCTTTAGGTTGTTTGATTCTTAGAAATTCTGGCCTCTTTCAAGACATATCTTACACACTACCTTTTATAGGAGGACTTCCCTAGTTTCTATACTGGCTTGTGTCTTCTTTTGTAAGGTTATCTCACTTATCATCTGGAATGTATGTAGTATATTTATTATGTACATGCAAATGTGGTAATTGATAATTTGTATATTTTCTTTTTTTAATTTTGAAAATTACTTATTCATATCCTTTGAATATTAATCTATCATGGAAACCTCTTTTTTTTCTATAAATTCCCTGTATAAACTTTTGAAAGTGGGCCTTCATCAGAAACATTTGTCAGATAAGCTATATTTTCATGTATTCATATTCATTTGTATTTGTTGTGATATGTATATTGTATACTGTATACAATATGTATATTGTATTCATATAATACATTTAATATATAGAAAACCTGTATCCATTATATTTATATAAATATGTGTGTATATATATACATATGTACATTCATACATATATATACACAGACATACATATACACACACACACACACACACATACATACATACATATTTGTTTGATTTACCTGAATACATCTCCAAGGTACGAAATCAAGGTACATTTTTACACTTGGAAAAATCCAGGTATATAATTTATGTAATATAATGATGTGATTAATAAAATATAGTAAAATTGTTTCACAAATATAAAAACACATGTTAACTTTGTAGTTTGGAAGATCTTAATACACAACACAAGCCAAGTAGGTCAAACGACTGAGACAACCTCTACTACCTTCCCTTGTATGACAGTGAAGAGAGCTTAGAAGACATGTATTTTGTATTGCCTCTAAGACCACTCTTCTTGTTTCTAGCCTATGCCTTACAGTCATTGTCAAAGAGCAACCCTACTAAAGAAGGGACCTGCAATCCCCGCAAGCACCACCACCAATCACTTACCAACTACTACTAACAGGCAGCTAAGCACTAGCACATTGTTATACCAATGCTTGCAGACCACCAATCTTGCTTTCATCATTGCCCCTATTGCCATCATCCAGGGGAAAAATCCTTGTAGAGATATGAGCTGTCAAATCTATGTGGGCGTTCTCTGAGGTCTCATTGGCCACAACTACTAAAAGACTATAAAGGAAAGTTCTTGCTGCCAAAGTTTTTGTCTCTTTGAAATGGGTCAGAATCAGAAATTTATATAACTTTATCAATGGAAGTGATATTAAAGATGGATTACAATTTTGCTTGCAACTTTACTGAAAGGCCAGTTGGATGATTCCATTTGATTTGAAACTGAAACCTTCTATGTATGTTGTCTCTTTCTATAAGAACATGAGATCTTTGAGAAAGGGACTGTCTTAACTTTCTATTTTTATCCCCAATCTTATTACAGTGCTCTATACATAGTTATTCCCAAATAGACACTTTTAAAATTCATCCATTCTTTCCTTCATCACTGAATTTTCCTCTGTCATACTCTGCAACAACTGTTCATGAATGGGTTTTGATTATTTTGATGGTGATCTTTTTTTGCTGATGCTTCCTATAAGAGTTACAAGACAATATGATCAAGGGTCCCATGAAATGATGTTTTCTGTTGCCTTTGAATGGTACACTTTCATTTTTTCTAGTTTCATTTTTCATGAGAACACAAATGCTAATAACTGTTCAGTTCTTCCAATAGCACATCAATTTGTTGTTAACCTGAATGAAGACTTCGTGTTTCAAATACCAGCTAGTGTTAGTGTTTGTAGAAATTAAACAAACAAAGAAACCTGAGATTCCCCGAATTGTCTGCCTCTTCTACCTCTTCTCCTCTATTATTGTGAAAGGAGAATTGAGGGACTATGCATAATTAAGGAACAACTCACTGGTGATGAGCATTTCTGTTTTGAGGTAGGCTGGCCCTCAGAAAACATTCTCAGATTATAATAAAAACCTTTCCATCATGAAATAATAGACTTATGTTTCACCTGTGTTCCTTTTGAGAAATGAGGGTCATCTCTAAAATATTATGAGTTATAGGGATAGAATTTTCTCAAGTAAATAATAATATTTTAATTTCCTGAAGGATATTTGACTGTTAATTGTCCTGCTTTTCAGGGTCCCAGCCTTTTGTTGCCATTTTCTTGTGTGAAAGACATAAATTTATATAACTTACCAAGTAATCCTTTACAAGAGAATTTAAATTTATGACTGGGCTAATCAGTCCATATTTATCCAAAGATGTTTCTCTATTTTCATCTCCTTTTTGTTATGTACTATTGGCTAATGATGTGTGTACGCACATTCGAATTAATTGTATTTACTAACATCACAAAACATAAAGGCAACCAAACACCCATATGTCAGATTAGACTAAGCCAATGATCAAAATAATGATTTCTAAAATATATTATGTCCATCCTTCTTGGGAGCTTCTGGAAATAGGCTTGAGTCCCATTGATGTTGGGAAAATTTTGTGTAATGCTGCTCAAAAGCTTGGTAATAGGCTAGATGGTTTCCAGTCCCCACCTTGGGATTTCATGATGGTGTATGAAAATATATTTATACATGAAACTCGACAGTTTACAATTTTTTTAGTTGCCATAAAAACATAACTGAATGCCAAAATTTAGCATGCTAGCAATGACTGCCAACCAGAGTAAGAACAGCAGGCAAAACATAAATAGAATGTGGATGACAGACTCTCTCTGGAAATGCATTCATTTGGCAGCTACTGTACATAGTGTAGATGAATTAGCTAGGCAGGAAAAGATGCCCACAGGAAGGTTGACACATGCCAAGGGATTCCCTTATTTTTTATTATTTTTTCCAATGCAGTATTCTAATATCCATGTTTTCTTTTCTCAGTATCATTATGGTTTTTAAATAGCATCTCTCAAGTGAAATATATAATATTTTTTAATCTAAAGAACAGCATTTTAAAACTTTTTTCCTCTCCTCCCATCCTTTCCAGTTAATTCCTTCCTTAGAACTTTCTGTAAAACCTCAATGAAGAGCATCATATATTTTGTTAAATTGAATTAGGAACCAAGAGGAAGTTTATGCTTTTAAAAGTCTCTGTGACAAAGTTAATCTCAAACTATTATTCTTCAAAAGAAAATACTTAATAACTTTTAATTTTTGTATTCTAATTTGATATAATAATTTCCATTAGATTGCAAGCTCCTTGAGAATAAGGGCTATCTTTTTAATATTTTTATATTCTCAGCACTTAACAGAATGCCCAGCACATAGAAGGTGCTTAATAAATCGTTATTGATTAGGTGATTTCTCTATAAAACAATGTATCTTCATGTTATATTGTGCCACCTATGTCCCCTTTTCCAGAGTAATTCTTGTTCGTGCATTTCTACAAAAGGTCTAAGCAATATGCGATTGGCCTTTCTCTGATTCATTTTAGATTTTCATGCATACCAGTGTAGCCCTCAGATTTTCCTACTGTTCCCTTTAACTCTTAATATACAATTCTCCACCTTTTTTTTCTCATCATGAATGTCATTAATGCTGTATTGGCCAGCATAAGGACACAGTGTCCACAAGCATACAAGTCATCAGTGGCAAAAGAAAAAAAAATACTACAGGCTATTACTGTAATAGTCACCTTATCTATTTCAAAGTCCCTCTGAATTGCTTGCAATTCTGATTCTTCAGAAAAAGTCATCTGCCATAATTTCTAGTCCTGTCACATCACTGTGGGAATATTGTTGCTAAATTTTTCCTTTGGAGCATCTAGCATCTTCAGATCAATAGAAGGGCTGTGAAATTTACCAAAAACAATCCATACCTCTTCATATTTATTTCTGGCTACTGTTCATCATCAGTCTGAACTGTTGATCCAAAATATATTTAGTGATACTTCAATTCAGTAGCCTGTCCAAACAATTGTTTGTTGTAATTTGGGAAATATGCATTCTTCAACCTCTTTGTCAAGTTTTGTCATTAAGTTTTGTTGTTCAGTCATTTCTCAGTTGTGTGCATCTGTTCATGTCTTTTCTTGGCAAAGGCACTAGAACAGTTTCCTATTTTCTTCTCCAGCTAGTTTTACAGATGAAGAAACAGAGGCAAACAGATTTAAGTGACTTGTGCAGGATCACAGAACTGTGAAGTGTCTAATGGTGCATATGAATTCACAAAGATAGATCTTCCTGATGCCCAACCCAGTTTTTTATCCACTGGGCTGTATAAAGAAATTTGGACAGGTAGGTGAAGTAGTGAATAGAGCAAATGGCCTGGATTCAGGAAGACGTCTTCATGAGATCAAATCCAGTCTCAGATGTGTACTAACTGTGTAACCCTAGATGAGTCACTTAACCTTGTTTTTCTCAGCTTTTTTATCTGTAAAATGAATTGGAGAAGTAAATGGCAAACAACTTTAGTATCTCTACCAAGACAACCCCCAGTGGGGTCACGAAGAATCTGACATGACTGAAAACAACTGAACAACAAAAACAATCTAAAAGAAAGGCCATTAGATTTATTCTTTCCAACAGTTTGACCCAGTTACCAGGAAAACATCACTTTGTTGGCTTCTGGGTGAAATACCAGTTTCGTTTTCACAGTCACAAAAATTAACATAATATATTAATGCAATGTTTACTTGAACATGTTTTTTTATAGTTCACTTGTTATAACTGGTGGAAAAAAATGCTTTACTCATTTAGTGGTTTTGTTTAGAGTTGAAGGTTCTAGTCAACACATTTTAAGAAGCTCTCGAGCATTCCATTAGGGTAATGAGACAGAGTTTGAGAGCAAGGATCACATAAAAAATTTAGCTGAAGTTGTCTCTGAAAAGCCTTCATAGTGCATAATTGATGTCTACTGGAACACTAATCCTTTAACAATTAGTTAGCCAATAAACATTTATTAACTACCTATTATGTGGTAGGACTTATTCTAAGCTCTGAGCATACAAAGGTAGGTAAAAAGACAATCTCTGCTCTCTGGGAGTTCACAATCTAATGGGGAAGAAACCATACAAATAATTATGTATAAATACACAAAATACATGTTAAATTGGAAAAAATCATTTGAAGGAAGACTACAGAATTAAGAGATTTGAGGAAATCTCTTAAATCTTACCTATAGAAGGTAAGAGTTTAGTTGGGCCTTGAAGGTAGGAATTTAAGTCAGGAGTCAGTTTTAGAGGGGCAGCACTGGAGGTATGGGTGGCAGCAAATGAAAATGTCCAGAGTTGGGATGAGTGTCTTGTTCAAGGATAGCAAAGAAGCCACTGTTACTGGAGGATGGGATGGGGTATAAGGAAGGGACAAAGTCTTACACTGCCAAAATATTAATGACAGTTACAGAAGGGATCCAAATAGAATTACACTTTCTCCTGGTTACCTTTCAGGAGGGATATAGAAAAGAAATACAAAGGCATCTACCTCTAAATACAGTTGGACTAAGTGATATGAACATTTTTGTCATGGATCCCTTTTGAGGTCTGGTAAAGTCAATGGATCCTTTCTCAGAACAATTATTTAAATACATGAAATATAATGCTTAGGATTACAAAAGAGTCAATTATCTTGAAATACAGCAGAAAAAAAATCACACATCTCAGGTTAAGAAGACTGCATTAGCTGTTTTTCACTTTCTCTTTGAAAAATCTTAATTTCTAAAAACAGCAAAATAAAAATAAACCCTCAAATGAATGAATAAATGAATGAATTCAGTTGACTGACCTATTTAAATCTACCAGTACTGGTAATGCTCCTTCCTTCTCTTTAAATATTCCCTGCAATACTGGCCTCATATGGTGCTGCAAAAATAGAAAAGAGTATCCCCAATTATGATGAAAAGATCCTCTAAATCTTCCACTTTTCTAATGCTAAATCAATCTGCCCCCCCCCCTTTCCATTTCACCACAGCTGTAAGCCATTGTACTTAGTAGAAGGTTGCTTTCTATCTTCCCCCTCCAATGGTAGGAGTGAAGAGATTTGCCCTCCTTAAGTGTAATTGAGAAGAGTGGGGTAGGGCACCCACTTCATGTAATATAATGCCAAGCAAAGACAATTTCCAAGGTTCAGAATACCGGCATAACAAACTCCATTTATTCAGTGACAGATTAAGACAAAATATTCACAGAACAGAGAAAATCAAAATACAGTATAGCTCATTCATTTAGCAAGTAAGTTCTCAATTCAATTGCTAAGTACCAAGGTCCAAATCTGGACAGTACATTCATTTTAGTCAGTCAAACTCTCAATATACATTGCCAGTGTCCTCATTAATTTACCCTCTGCCTGCAGAACTGTCCCAGAACCCCTGAAAACATCATCAAGACCTTCTTCAAGGATTTCTGTAAACATTCAACAAGAAAATCCTCCTTCAGGGCTTCTGAACTAACAGCAAGGTTCCAGGACCTTTACAACAGCAGCAGTGTCCTTCACCAGCAGGTGAATCTGTCAAAACAACATCAAAAGAGACCGACAAAATACCGGCATCACAGCCATGCCTCCTCAGTTCTCAGTAGCTCCAGGTGGCAGTTTTTAAAAGTCCTGGGCAGCTCCAACTAGCCCTCAGCAGTCTTTCTCTCAGCAAATCTGGCCCCTGGCAATTCTCCTCTCTACCTCCATGACACTGCTCCCCAAAAGTCCTTCTGGACTTCTCTGCTTGGGCCTTCTCTCTGCTTGGGCTTCTCTCTAAATCCATGGCCGAAGCTCCTCCGAGGTCAGCCCTCTGTCTTCATGTCAACAAGTCCATCCCACAAGTGGGATTCACAAGCTCTGAGTTTCAACATTCAACCAAAAAACCAAAAAAATGGGGGACCTTTAAATTCAATTACCATTACACGTAAGTACATGAATATTCATTGTCTGTTCAGTGGTATGGCCTATGGTTGTCCATGTTGCCACAATACCTTTTTGTTGACTCTTCCCTTGTGTCAGTGAAGCTACACAGCTTTAAGCATATGCCTGACATTTTAGTCCTCCCAAGTACAGCACTCTTTTTCCACGCTCCTATTTTGGTAATTTTTAAAAATTTTAGACTTAAATACAAAATAAGAAAAGAAAAAAGAAACAAACTTAAATACTGAAACTTGAATACTAAATAAGAAAAGAAAAAGAAGACATAACTCTGTGCACAGCAAAATGTAAGAGATGATTCAAAATATAAAACAACAAATTTCCATTTCAACGAAGCCTAAATAATAAATGATGCACATTGTGTTCAGAGCTATCCATCTTTTCTTTACTTCTTTGTAGGTTTTATTTAGTTTTCTGCTGTGTACTTTTTACTTAACCCTTTTTTTTTCACCCTTCCCCTTCACCCCCAAGAATGCAACAATTAAGAGTGGACACAGACAGAGACACACACACATGCACACATACACACACACACACATATTATATCAGTACTTCTTAACTGTGGGTTGTGACCTAATGTGGGATTGTAAAAAAGTTGGCAAAAATAAAAGGTTTCTGAATGCACAAACAAAAATTAATAATAAATTAAACACTTAATGAATTTGAGGTATTTTTGGCAGCACTTGCCCATGTTGCATTACAACTTCACTGCAGCATTGGTTCTGGATACACAGCATTCACACTTTGCACTGTGTATGCTCTCAGGCCATGCAACACCAACCAAAATGAAAAGAAGTATTGAGTGGAAAAGTTTTAAAACCCTTGTATGTGTGTGTGTGTGTGTGTGTGTGTGTGTGTGTGTGTATGCCTACATGCATGTGTGTATATGTGTATACACATATATATGTTCATACACATATATGCATGCATATATACACATATTTACACATGTATACCTACATATAGTTGTACATACAAACACATATATATTTATAATCATACACATATATACCCATATATATTCATATACATCTATGTTAGACTGTACTGTCCTTGTTTGTGCTCTGTTTCTCTGAAGGTGGTTAATATCTACATGAAAAAGTCAAAATTTTTCCTTCTTTTTCGAAATCTACCAACTCAACATCTCCTACACCACAGCGATATTCCAGCCTTATACTGCCTAGTTATTTTAAATAGACTAAACAATATTGATTAATATGACTGACATATAGTACAGTTTCCCTATTTTTGTCTTTTGATTAAATCTATTATAGCTTTAACTTTTTCTGAGATCATGATTACCACCCCTAATAAATTGTACTCCTGATCTTTATTTTTATCTTTGTGTGTGTCTTCTATTTCTTATCCCTCCTGACTCTTCTACTTTACTTCCACCTGCTACCTTACCCTCATATTACTTGACCTAATCCTTCCCTCCAAGGAAACCTCCCTTATCCTATTCCCCCACCCACCCACTCTTTCCCCTTGACTTCTTGTTTCTATGTGAATTTAGAAAAAAAAAATACAGCCTTCCAAATATAAATGTCATTCCCTCTTTATCCCATTCCCATTCATCTAGACACCCTTCTGTATACCCCATACCTATTCCTCTGCTTGTTGTTTATTTATAAATTTAGAAGACTTTTTTTTCCTCTGTAAATGTGTTTGTGTATATTTATCTCTTTAAAAAGATCTCTGATATAAATGTTTCCCTCTAAAAATTCCTCCCCCTCCCTGTCCCCATAGCCCTTCCTTCCTTTCTTTCTTTCTTTCTTTCTTTCTTTCTTTCTTTCTTTCTTCCTTTCTTCCTTCCTTTCTTTCTTTCCATATGTGTGTGTGTGTGTGTGTGTGTGTGTATACACACATAAATTTATTTGTGTATGTGTGTATGTATGCATTGTTCCCATTCCTGATGAGAGTAGGGGTCCAGAACTACCAGCCTTCCTCCCCCATCTAATTCCTCTTTGTCAGTTCTTCTTGCACCTCATTTGTATAAGATAATAACTCTTTATACTTTTTCCTAGATGGCATTACTTTTTAAAATCACAACATATTCAGCTGTACTCCAGTCTTTCTTTCAAACTACCCAATTATACAAAATAATTTGGGAAACACTAATAAATAGGGGAATCAGGAAAGACCTTAAGAGGAAAGACCTTAAGAGAGGTGGAATCTCAGTTGCATCTTGATGGAATCCATATTCTCATAAGAGGAATTGAGGAGGAAGAACATTCCAGGCCAAGGGATAGGCTGCGCTAAGTCATGGAGGTGAAAGATAAAATGTGATAGATATTAGGAATAACGATTAGGACTGTTGGAGTAGAACATTATGTATGTGGAGGGGGTAGGTGCAGGCAGAGCAGTTTGTAATCATTTTGATAAAATGTGTTTGTGTATTTAATTCAAAAGACTTTAAATGGTAAACCCAGTTCATATATAATCCTAGGAATAGTAAGAAATCACTGAACCTTCTTGAGAAAGAAAGTGACATGATCAGAAGTATATTTTGGATATTCCAATTTTTCAGATGTGTAGAATTGGAGAGGGGACTGGGATGGCTTCACTGGGCCCAATTAGGAACTATCATAGTAGCTCATGAAAGAGGTGATGAGACCTGAAAATTTAAACTACAGTTCAAATATTCCGCAGTTGTCCCAAATTTTCTGTAACTATATTACACTTGTAACAATGTTATTCCTCCTCAGTGATGATAGTTGTTCAGCATTATTTAATCGCTACTCATTTCTTATGGTTTACCTGCTCTTTAAAGAAGGTAAAGGTTAACTGTTCTTTATTTGGCACAATGGTACTAAGGTTCTTTATTACTGTGATGGATAGCTCACACTACCCAAGAAAGATGATGTCTATTTCCATCGTCTTTCTTTAATGGTTTACTGTATTATACTGTGATCAGTAGGGGCTATTCCATCATGAGATATTGAGGAAGTTGGTCACTATAACATGAAAACTTCTCCTTTACACTGGTAAACATAGCCTCTTCTTAGATTCCCTAGCTTGTTTTCTAAATCAGCAGACCACTATTTACAGGCCTCCTAGAATAATGGGGAAAGATAGTATAGAAAGCAAATGGTTAAAACTGGGATTTTAAACATATATTTTACAATGAATTAGCAGAGTCTTAGGACAAGTCAGTCAGTCAATAAGCATTTATTACCTGACAACTATGTACAAGTGTTATGGGAGTCTGAAAATCTTCCCTGCCCCTAGGCCCTTTGCTTAAGTGGCTTAAGTGACTCTGAGAACCTTCCCAGATTTGAAAGTATACTCTGTTCCCTAATAGGCTGAATGTGGTCATATGGAGCCTGTGGCAGGAGGCTTGTTCTTCAGGAA
>JAQQSU010006419.1:0-13521 GCA_028627135.1 Pseudochirops cupreus | reverse complement strand
CCTACAGGAGAGTAGGGGGAAGGGGATTACATGGGGTTGATGCAGGGGAGGGCAGGTTGGTGGGGAGGGTTGTTAGAAGCACACACTTCTGTAAAGGGACAGAGAAAAAGTAGAGAATAGAACAAGTGAGGTTAGGGATAGGAAGGAGGAAATATAGTCAGTCTTTCACAATATGTCCATTGTGGAGATGTTCTATGTAACTACACAGGCAGAGCCTGTATTGAATTACTTTTCTTTCCAGTATGGGTGGGTGACGAGGGAGGTAGGGAAAGAATCTAGAATTTAAAGTTCTAAAATCAGATGTTTATACACACACACACACACATATACACACACATATATATATATGTATATGTATATATGTATATATATATATATATAATTATTATTATTATTTACATGTAACTGGGAATTAAGATATACAGGTACTGGGGTAAGGAGATCCATCTTGCCTTACAGGAAAGTCAGACAGAGAGGTGATAGGGGAGGATATAGGAGAGAGCAGATTGGGGGAGAGGGTAAACATGGGATTACTGTTTTGGTGTGGTGGGTAGGGGAAAGATGAGGAGAAAATTTGTAACTCAAAATCTTGTGGAAACAAATGATGTAAACTAAAAATAACCAAAAGTTAATTAAAAAAAAAAAGAATTCTCAGGCCAATCTGGTGTGACAATTCAAATCAACTCAACCTAATTAAATTCTATAAACAATTATTAAATACCCTACTATGTGTAAGGAACAGTGTTAGATGCTGAGCATATAAAGACAAAGAGGAAACAACTCAATTCTTACTCTAAAGAAATTTAGATTCCATTCAGCACAATAAAACATAAGTAGCTAAGTAAATGTAAAGGCAAGCAAACAAGTACTTAGTGCCTTGTTTCAGTTTAGCCTTGCCCATGATTATATCAAGTCTTTGTTAACAAACAGAACTTGTGGGGCAGCTACTTGGCATGGCACAGTAAATAGAGCACAGGCCCTGGAGTCAGAAGGACCTGAGTTCAAATCAAGCCTCAGACACTTAAGACTTACTACCTGTATGACCTTTGGCATGGCACTAAACTGACAGAGAGAAAGAAATGAACTTATGAAACCCACAGTGGGAGGAATTTACTGATGCAACAAGAAGGGATGGGACAGGGAGGGGCTAATAACCATATAAAAGTAGGAGCACAGGCTGGAATAGAGCAGAACTGAGAACGGGAGTGGTTGAGGCCAGCACTCTGTCTGTCTGTTCTGTCTGTATTGATTTTTGTTGTGATACTTTATACAGAAGCCCTTGAACTTTACTGGAAGCCCTGAAAGAGGACTTTTTGTTGTTTGTTTACAAAAGTCCTGGAGAAGGGTTTTGGAGGTCCCAGGATCACAGTGATGATGTGAGTTGGGGTCTCAGACCTTGTTGGTGGGTCTGTGTTGATTTCACAGGCAGATAGTGAATTGATGATGGTGCTGTCAATGTGTATGAAAGTTATTGTGGCTCTGTCAAGCTTTGTCCTCCCTGAAACAAAAACTGCAAAGGAGTTGAGGTGAACTGGATACTGTAAGCTTCAATATGGAACTGAATGAGGAACTGGACAAGGAACTGGATGAGGAGCTGGATGGACGAGGAGCTGAGAGCCACCTACCTATGAATCCAGATGATGACTGAGTAGATTCAGGCAGGAGCTGGACCAGTGGAAGAGGAATCATGGAATTCTGTAGCCAGCCTTGAGTCAAGAT
This sequence comes from Pseudochirops cupreus, assembly GCA_028627135.1. Lineage (NCBI taxonomy): Eukaryota > Metazoa > Chordata > Mammalia > Diprotodontia > Pseudocheiridae > Pseudochirops > Pseudochirops cupreus. Next base: position 11,802 of record JAQQSU010006419.1, on the reverse strand, counting down.
GAAAAGACCTCTCCTTAGGTACTTAATAATGACTGAGAAGATCATGATTTACTCTGGCCTAGGGGTGGGAGGACTTTGTATGCTGTACCTTGTACCTCTTAAGAATGATTGAGTTAAGGATGACTGGAAACTAATCTCCAATCAAGAAGAAAGAAGACTTTTTGAGTGAGAGATTAAGGCAATGTGACCTAGGGGTAGAGAACTTTGACCTTTGTACTTTGTGCCCCTTAAGGGGTCTTGCTCCTTAAGGATGGTTGAGTAAAGGATTTACTGAATGATATCTTTTGTTTAAAACTATGTGTCCACTTTGGTGAAAACTATGTGTCTACTTTAGTGATAAGTTGTTATGTTATAACATTGTGAATGCTGTACTTTGGTTTCTATGAATGTTTTGCTTTAATTTACTGCTGAATAAATTTTTGAATTTAATTTTTAAGGAAGCAGGGTATTTTAAGGGGAAGAGGTGGGAAGTAAGTGGATTCCATATACAGAGGACAATGTGGTGTACAAAGGTATGGAGATGGGAGAATCAAGTGTGGTGCAGCACAGAGTACTATGTTTGACTGTGTTTCAGATAACATGGGTTCAAATATGAGTTCAGCTAACTACAACCTCTATGACTTTAATGAACTCATCTCTATATTCTTTATTTTGTTCAGTGGTGACAGAGGTAGACTACAGGACTGCTGAAGTACCTTCTAGCTCTAAGTCTTTGATTCTTTGAGCCTAGGAATATTGAGTTATGAGAACAGTTAGTTAATAGACTATTTTGTGGGAGTATAAAGTACATGGAAGGAAATAACTGCCTTGAAAGTCAAATGAGTCATATTTTGGAGGTTATCAAATGCCAGACTGAGAAATTTATATTTTATCATAGAAGCAATATCTGTCCACTGAGGTTCTTGATCATGAAAAGGTTAGATGTGGGATGGCTAGGTGGCATAGTGAATAGAGCACCAGCCCTGGAGTCAGGAGGACCTGAGTTCAAATCCAGCCTCAGACACTTAACACAAAACTAGCCTGTGACCTTGGGCAAGTCACTTAACCCCAGTTGCCATACCTTCCCTTCTCCAAAAAGCAAATAGAAAAAAGAAAAAGAAAAAGAAAACATTAGATGTGTCTTTGGAATATTAATATGGAATTTATGTGATGGATGAATTGGAGAGAGGAGAGACGTGGAACAGAGAGACCAAATAAAATTTTATGGTTTATTGCAATAGACCAGGCAGGAGGTGGCACAGTGGCTAAAGAGTTGGGTTTGGAGTTTGGAAGACTCATCTTCCTGAGTTCAGATCTGACTTTAGACATTTACTAGCTGTGTGACCCTGGGAAAGCCACTTAACACTATTTGCCCCAGTTTCTCCTCTTTAAAATGAACTGGAGAAGGAAATAGCAAGCCGCTCCAGTATCTTTGCCAAGAAAACCATGAAGAGTCAGACAGAACTGAAATGACTGAACAACAACAACAGGCAAGAGATGATGAAGATCTGAAGTAGGGTATTGATTGTAAGGGTGGAGAGAAGGATACAGAGAGCAAAGGTGCTGTGGAAGTAGAACTGACAAAAATTGGCATTTGGTTGGGTAGCAAGGGAGAGGGAAAAACCAAGGATAATTCAGATTGCAAATTTGGGTGAGCTTAGGGATGGTGGTACCCTAATAGAAATAAGGAACTTTGGAATGAGGATGTACAAGGAACAAGCATTTAATAAACACTTACCATGTGCCAGGCACTGAACTAACCACTGATCAAAGTAGGGATGATAGGATCATGGGATCATAAACTTAGAGCTAGAAAAGATCTTAGAGGCTGTCAAGACCAACCCCTTAATATTACAGACAAGGTAACAGAGACTAAGAAATGTTAAGTGACTTGGCCAGGGTCACAAAACTACTTAATGTCTACTGTCGGATTTGAACCCAAATCTATTTGACTCCAATTTCAGAGGGAAGAAAAGACATTGCATTTGCTTATATTGGTTATACTCAAACTGGTTGCAGGGTGGAATTTACCTAGCCTCATGAAAACTCAACAGAGTCTGATATGAAAGTTTAATTGAAATCTCTGGGAAGATTTCTGGCATTTATTTACTGTCTGGACCAGTGAAATCGCTGTTGAATTTGCAGGTTTTGGGTGGACTATTATCTCTAGTGACCTACTTTTATTTACTCTTCTATTATATTTCTAAACAACCCCAGCACATATATTACTTTTGACACCCATAGGGACTTACATTAAAGCGCTGGTATTTGCAAATGTTTATTTTTAATTGATATTTTAACTGTTTAATGCCAGTAAGTTATTTTTGACTTGATCTGATTGTGTGGCCCGCATGCATATTACTGGGCAATTGTGGAGAAGCCATTGGAATGAATCTAATAATAAGGTGATGACACTGGTAAGAACTGCAAAGAAATACCCCAAGAAGACTGAAAGATATTGGTATTGAGAAGAGGGAACATGAAAACAAGTGTAAAAAGGCACCTACTAATAGAAATGAAACATCCTAATACAGCATATGTTCAATGGCTTAAAGAGATAATGACACCAAAAGCAGCTACCGGTGTCCATCCGAACATCCAGACACAAAAGTATTAGAAAGGGAAATAAGATCTGCTAGGGAAAGGCACTGATCCATTGCTTTATCAGAGCTCCTTGGCTACACAGGGCTTTTCTCCAAAACTGAAAGCTTTTAGCCTCTCAGATGCAGCTCATAAAGGTGATGCCTTTAGTTTAACAAAAATAAGGTTTTAGACTCAGAATTCATTCTTTAAAATCTGCTTTTTCATTCCCTCTTTCCTATACCTTTGAATGGTGACAATTTTCTTTTCTGAAACATTAAGGAAAGGATGCAAATACTATATTCATAATGGTCAGGGTGGAGAAATGGCACAGTGGTCGATGGAATTGAAATCTTTGGCAGTCTAGTTGCCAATGATCAGGGTCAGAGTGTGATTTTCAAAGCCAACGTAACATAGCATCTCTGAAAATGGAACAGTGTTGAACTGGAAAAATTAATCTAAATGCTTTATTAAGAATATAAATAGTATCTTCCATGCTAGTTTCACCAAGCACAATGACTCTAGGGAGACACAACATTTTGGAGGCATTCCTGTATGAGTGTATATAAACATGCACAGTGTTTGTTCAGCTCCTATTTAGACCTACATAATGCAGACTTCTCGGATGCCTCGGTTGGGAGTGGGATGGGTAAGTATTTCATAGCAAATTTGCAAACAGCAGAGATTCTTAGGTGAATGGTATGGGTGATATGAGGACAGATACCATAGATTTATAAGATTAATATATATAGATTGCTTTTAATATGCTTGCATTGCCATCATAAACATTTGTACGTTGTTTTCATATAGTGATCATAAAAATTCTTTAAAAGGTATGCCACCAAATGTTTATGTGTTTAGCTGTCTCTTATGCTTGTCATAGTAAATCAGTAACCATTTATTCAGCACCTATTATATACAAGATACTGTGCTAAGAGCTGGTGATACAAAAAAGGTAAGAAAAAAAATTCCTTGTTCTTAAGGATTTCACAGTATAACGAGAGATATAACATGTAGATGTTGTTCAGTCACGTCTAACACTTGCTGGCTCCATTTGGGGTTTTCTTGGCAAAGATCCTGGAGTGATTTGCCATTTCCTTCTACAGCTCATTTTACAGATGATTGGCTTCAGTGACTTGTCCAGGAGCACACATCTAGTAAGTGTCTGAGGCTAGGTTCTAACTCTGGAAGATGAGTCTTCCTGACTTCAGGCTCAGCACTTTATCCACTGTGCCACCTAGCTGCCCCGAACACCTAGATAGAAACAAGGTAATGCAGAATAAATTGTAGCCAATCTCAGAGGGAAGGCTTCTTGTAGAAGATGAGATTTTATCTGGGACTGAAGGAAGCCAGGAAAACTAGGAGGGAGAGATAAATAGGGAGAGAATTCCAGGAAGCCAGTGCAAATGTTTAGAGTTGGAAGATGAAACATTTTTTCCCTGGCTTCACAAAGAGGTTTTGCTACATATAAAATTATTTTGGCTGTAAGAATAATATAATCTTTTTAAATATATACCTGACAACATTTGAAGACAATAACAGTGTGAATCAGAGTTGTGTAAAACAAACACAGTAACCCTTATACAAGAACCCTTATACAAGAAATGTCAGTGAATGATCAACATGAGTGAATATTCCTGATCAATGAAGCTTACTATTTTAAGTAGTAGCACTGTCTTTTTATGTTAAATATTTTTTTTGAATCTTTCTGAAATTTATTTTATAATCCCCTATTTTCTTAGAGTATGGCAATGATGCTATAGCATAAAATGAAAAATATGACAAAGAATAACAAAAAAAAAACTTGAGTTCTACTACTATCTCTGTCACCAACAAAATTTGTGACTTTGAGCAAATTATTAAAATTTTAGGTTTACAAATTTATAAAGGGATTGAGGGGTCATCTAGCCAAATCCCTACATTTTACTGATGAGAAAGTGGAGCCCCAAAAGAGTTCAAATGATTTGTCCAAAATCATAGGGGTGCTAAGTGACAGTCAGGATTTGAACCCAGGTCCCCATCGTCAAATGTTTTATTCTTTGTACTGTACCAAACTGAGTTTATCTCCACTTCACCTTCCTTATCTATAAAATGATGATGTCAAAAATAAATTTCTACTCTTAGATTTTATATTTAATCTAATTTAACTATTTCTTAATGTTCAAATGCTATTTTTTTTGTGAATATCATATAATGTGCTAAATTGGAATACAGTCATTCCTCCCAGGATTATTTAGATATCTAGAATTTTTGTCTATATAATAAACAGCTCCAAAATTGTTGTGCTTTTGTTCTTCTGTGTTTTTGACAGTTTTTTTCATCTCTTCTTTCTCTTCCTAGCTATGTGACCATCCTTTTCAGCCTTCTTTTTTGGTTCTTCATCCAGGATCTTCTTGCTCTCTAAGGGTGGGTGTCACTGACTCTGTTCTGGACCCTCTTCTCCCTCTATAATATGTCACTTGAAGATCTCATCAGCTTTCATCAGCCACTGTGTGTTCAATTATCATCCCTATGCAACTAATTCTCTGATCTATTAAACCCTTTCTCCTGACCTCTAGTTTCACATCTGCAACTGCCTATTAGACATCTTGAACTCAATATCCTGTAGATATCTCAAACCCAATATGTTTGAAACTGAACTCATTTTTCTCCTTCAAGTCCTTTCCTTTTCATAACAGCCCTATTTCTCCTGAGGGTGTCATCATGATAGTGGCCTGGTATCATCCTCAGCTCTTCATTCTCTTTTATCCCACACTATTCAATATGTTATAAAGTCCTATCAATTCTTCCTTCATATCTTTCACATATGCCCCCTTTTCTCCTCTGACCCAGTTACCACCCTTTTCCAGGCTTTTTCACCTCCCACCTGGGCTATTACAATATCTTTCTGATAAGCCTCAGTAATGGCAAGCAAAGTAGTACTTTGTTGCTTGTTTTAGCTATTCAAGTACCTTTGAGCGTGCCTTTGTCTTTATTGGAACCAGTATGCATTGTGTTGCCCTTAATAGGCCAAAGGGAATTTGGAGAATTTCCCTGCCTTTAATAGGCCAAATATAAGTAATCACATGCTGCTCACAATGGGAAGAGCTTGTTGAAAGGATGGAACAGGAAGTGTGGAGCAGGAAGGAACAGGGGAAAGCATGGACAGAGCTGGGAGAAGGCAGCACAGAGGCAGAGCAGCAAGCTTGAGTAAGAGAGGGGCATTTTTGCTTAAGGGAGCCTCTTTTGTTTTGAAGGCCTGACAGAACGAAGGCTTGTGGATGTTGGTGCTCACTGCATTGGTTATATGTACCAATTTCTTGGTTGCTATGATGGATTTGGCTTTCTGGTGTTGGAATAAATGTTTTTGTTTTGTCTTCTACATGGAGAGTTTGTTACATTTTGTGATTTGGAACTATACCAGCATATTCATAGCTGCCATGGGTGCTGTGAATACATTAGCATAGTAGCCTCTTTGCCAGTCTTTAACCAATCAGATAAAACTGCCAGTCACCTGCCAAAAAGTCTTCCTAAAGAGAAGGTCTGATTGTATCACCACATCCCAATTCCTCCCCACCCTCACTTACTCAATAAACTCTATTGGTTCCCTATTGCCTAAGGTATCAATTTTAAATTCCCCTGAATTTTATCTCCCTTCATCATGTGACCTCTTCCTAATTTTCTACTTTCTGATCCTCTGATCATCTATATGAACCTCCATTTTCTAATTTTATGCATTGTCACTGACTGTCTCTCATGCTTGGAATGAACTTTCTTCTCCTCTCTATGTCCTGACTTCCCTTGTCTCCTCTAAATCACAGCTAATATCTTACCTTCCATAATTTCCATCCCTCTTCAGTGCTAGTGTCTTCCCTCTGAGGTTACCTCCAATTTATTCTGAGTATATCTTGTATGTACATAGTTGTTTACGTGTTGTGTCTAGCATTAGAATGGAAAGTCCTTGAAAAAGTGCTTTGACTTTTTTTTTGTATCCCTAGTGGTTTGCATCATACTCATTATATAGTAAGTGCTTAATAAATGTTTACTGACAACTCCTAATTTCTGCAAGTGTGTCCTGCAGATTCTAATTTGTAGCCTTATTTTACACAAACACGAGTGATGAAATGAGGCTGACTGCCTAGTCCACTGAGTAAAATGCATGGACTTTGTGAAATCAACTGGCTACTGCTCAGAGCTTTAGGGGAAGGGACATAATACAAATTACTTTATGACTATTTTTTTGATGTTTGAAATGGTCAGGGATCTTGTATATGAACTAATAGAGTAATACTATTCAACTTTGTCTACCTGATGGTAACAGAATTAGAAATTGTAAGAGTGACAATAAATCTAGTAGAATGCAAACTAAGCTGGGAGTCATGACACCTGGGTCTTAGTCTTCACTATTAACTAGTTATATGATTTTTGGGTAAGACATTTACTGTATTAATGTCTCAAGTACTTTATCTATAAAATGAAGCTACCCGTAATTGGTGATTATGATAATCAGAGAGAAAGGACAAGTTAAGTTGTGAGAACAGAAAGGTAGTTAATGTGGGTATGTAAAAATAAAAGCAAAGAGAATACTCAGGTGCCTGGATTATTTATGTCCCTTATATGATGTGTTGAGTTATTTAGACACAATGAGCAAAACAGTGTTATGTTTCTAACATTACAATCTGAGGTTCTTGAAGACATGGTAAAGTATTATCAAGGTAAGTTATTATTGTTGTAGACATTACTACTTTGGAGGATCTGGATATCCAGGTGGCTTTGTTATGTGTGTCTATTTGTTTTATGTTTTTTGGGGGGGGAAATGTCTTTTTTATGGGATATTCGATAGGCTGCCTTAGTTCTTAGGTACATAGTATGCCAATGGATTTGGCAGTGTTCACTGTGGCATAAGGTCAAAGATTGCTATAGGCTTTATTCTCTAAAGCATTCTTGTTTAGAGTCATGCAGTCAGAAGTCACAGGACCCTGAATTACCCTATTCACAGGATTAGGAAAAGGAGGAAAAAATGAGAAAGTGTATCTGAAGTAGTGAAAAGTGAGATAAAAATACCCATGTATTTTCATTATAGCAAATGCCATTAAAAAGAAAACATTCTTATGAGAAAATGCTTCCAAGCAAAGGTTAATGACCTGAGTATTTACATCATCATTTAGTACTTTATAATTTCAATGTTGTCAATGAGTGGCTTGTTCCTTAGAGCTCAGCACAAGTAAATGTGACCTAAAAGCAAAATACAAGATAGTCCATCTGCATGGCCCTCCAAGTGGTAGGACTCTAATAATACTATTCTTACTGGCTATGAGGCTGTTTTCATGATGATATCAGAGAAACCAAATATTTTAGGCACATAAGATTCCTCTAGTGTTCTATATAATAATCCTAGTTGATATACTATGGTAGATCTGTGATTTAATTGAGAGGACTTTATCTTCATCCACTGCATATCACAACCCATCCATGCCTGTGATATTTCCCCCCCCATGTCCTTCCATAGATCCTCAAAAGAAGATCTATCCCCCCTCTTAAAATGGCTCTTACTCTACATAGTGTTACATCCTGTGAGTGCCATTAAAACAGATGGCATGCAACTAGCCCACTTCATTTGCCAGCTATACATTTCTCCACTTCTCATGCATGCGTGATATCTGGTCACATGTTGCAGGCTACTGTGTGTCTTTTAATTGCCCTTTTGGAACATCTACATCTCTGATTTTTTGAGGGCTGTGATGTTCCAAGATTTGCAACCATTCTTCACCTTTACAAAAATGCTTATAAAATGTTTTTTTAAGTACAATCTATCACTAGAATACATGTTGAATATTTCAAAGGATGTAAGCGGTATTTTATACATGATTCTCTGAATAAATCCACATCTTTACAGTGACATAAGGTACAAAGAAAAGAATATAAGATTTTACTCTATTTAATAGATGTTAATTGGCGGAAAAGGGGTTTGATTTAGTGGAGAAAAACATATTGACCTAAGATATCTCTTTTATGACGTAGTATTTACTGCATATGTTAAGATCATGGAGGGTTCTATAATAAATGCAACCACAAAGATAATTGTGTTCTTTGACCCTTTGATGAATAATATCATTTGAGTAACAAAACGTGGAGATGTATACATGAAAAAGGTATTTGTCACTGTCATAGAGGTTGACAGGTACTGGGTCCAGAGTCAGGAAGACCTGAGTTCAAATATGACTTCAGACATTTATTGGCTATGTGATGTTGAGCAAGTCACTTAACCTCTGTTTGTATCAGTTTTCTTATCTGTAAAATGGGTTTAATAATAGCATCCATCTCAAAAGGTTTTTGTGAGGATCAAATGAGAAAATTATAAAATGTTGACCACAGTTCCTGGTACATAGTAAGTGGTACATAAATGTGATTTTTAAAATTATTATTATCATTAGGTATATGGAAGAAACATTGCCAAGAGATGATGGGGTTTTACAGATATACTTTCCTGCACATGGAATTGCAATGATTGCACAAAACCCAGTATATTGTAGGTCATCCTCACTATAATCCATGAATACTCAAAAAAGATAAGCCTAATAAGCCACATAGTTGCTGTGCATATTAACACAAATCTAGCTCAGTGAGATCTGCCAGCTGAGTGAGTGCTTTTTCCAATTGAATATACTTGTGTCAAGTGAAGCTTTGTGCAAAAATGCTTACATTGAATATGGTAGCTACAGAAACCAGAAAATTCACTTTCATATATTAAAAGACTTTAAGAACTATTTCAATTACTACTAAATGTTCAGCATGCAGCAATTCAATAAATTTTCCTGAAATACTTCAGAACCTTGGAGAGAGGATAGGGTATACAGGCATTTCTTCATGGTAGCTTGCTGCCATGATCTCCCAAGTGTAGCCACTTATTCCACTTGTGTATCAGCTTCTGTTGAGATTTACCAGAAGTGGCAAGTGGATATCCTGAAGACTGTCAGCCTCCTTTGCCCTTGGAAGCTGTCTTTAGATATATGAAGTATTGTCATGCGGATGAGGGATTATATTTGATTTGTGCTGTTTCAGAGGGCAGAACAAAGGTCAATGGTTTAAAGTTACGGAGAGACAGACTTCAGCTGAATAAAAAGACAAACATCCAGTAATTAAAACTGTCCAACAAAGAATGGAACTGCTTCATGTTAGGGAGATTTATGTAATTGAAGTTGTTCAAAAAGTGACTGGATGAAAATATAAAAGGGTTTCTGTTTATAACCAAGCTTTAAAGTTTCACATCATAGCCAAGTTTCAAAACTCCTAAATTAAAGAGAAAATGTTGCAAGCAACAAGAAAAAAACAGTTTAAATGCTGTGGAGATATAATCAGGATTTCACAAGACCTAGCAGCTTCTACACTAAGAGACCATAGGTCTTGGAACATTGTATTTCAAAGAGCAAAAGAGCTGGAGTTGTGACTGAGAATAACTTACCCAGCAAAGTTGAGTATAATCCTGAATAGAAAAAAGGACAGTTAACAAACTGAAAGACTTTCAGGTATTTGTGACAAAAAGACAAGAACTAAATGAAAAACATGATATATAAGATCCAGAAGAAATATAAGGAAACATTAAAGACTAATTGTAAGGGACTCATTGAGATCAAATTGTTAACTTCTTATATGTGAAAATATTATTGGTATTCTTAAGACTGTCATTATTACTAGGGAAGTTTGAAAGAAAGGTTGAAAATTAGTTGAATAGGATGGGGTGACTCTAAAAAACAAAACTGGAAAGGAAAATGCAAAAAAGTGTAATTATCTCATACAAATGGAGTATGAAAAGAAGACATAATATAAAAGAAGCAGGTGGGGATGGGGGAATAGTAGTGCTGGAACATTACTCTCATCAGATCTGGATTAAAGAGGGAATAACGTACATATCTAAAAGGGTATAAAATCTTCTAAACTTATAAAAATGAGAATACTAGGGGACAGTATAAGGGGGAAATTTTACCAGGGTGTGGGGATTAAGATTTAGGAAGGTGGGGGTAGAAGATAAGGGAGGGATGGTAGGTAGAATTAGGAATAGGAAGGGAAGGAGAGAGGGTAAGGTAATAAGGCTAGGGTAAAAAGAGAGGCTGAGGACACTAGGGAGTAAAACTAGGATGGAGAGGAATTCACAAACTGTAATTATAACTTTGAATGTGAATGGGATGAACTCATCCAAATAACAAATGGATAGAAGAATGGATTAAAAATCAGAATCCAACAATATGTTGTTTACGAGGAATACATTAAAGAATAAGAGATTCACACAGAGCTGAAATGGAGAGTTAGAATAGAATTTATTGTGCTTCAGCTAATGCAAAAAAGTCATAGGTAGTGATTATTATCTCAGACAAAGTTATGGTTGAAATAGATTTAGTTAAAAGAGATAAACAGTAAATATATTTAGATAAAAGGTACCATAGACAATGAAGCAATATCAATACTGAATCTCTTCTAAGAACTAGATAAATTGCGCCAAAAAATAGATAAGAATGAAGTCAAGGAAGTGAATAGAATTTTAGATAAGCTAGCTATGATAGATATCTGGAGAAATGAAATGGAAATAAAAAGGACTATACCCTTTTCTCAGCAGCTTATGGTACCTTTACAAAGATTGACCATATATTAGGACATTTTTTTTTTTTAGTTAAAAGCAGGAAAATGAAAAGTATCATTTTCAGATAAGGAACCACAGGAAAATGGATTAAAACCTAAATGAAGATTAAACAACCTAATCTTAAAGAATGAATGAGTTAAAGAACAAGTCATAGAAAAATCAATAATTTCATTAAAGAGAATGACAATAATGAGAAAAATATCAAAACATGGGATACAGCAGAAGCAGTGATCAGAAGAAAAATTTATATCTCTAAATGCTTAATTGAATAATAAATTGGAAAGTCTAAAAATTAAAGGTGAGATTAATAAAATTGAGTGTAAAGGACCCATTAAATTAATTTTAAAAAACCTAGGAGTTAGTTTTATGGAAAAAATAAATGTTATTGGTCAACTTGATTTAAAAGAGAGAACAAAACCAAATCACTGCTATCAAAAATGAAAAGGGTGAATATACCACAAATGAAGATGAAATTAAAGCAATTACAACAAGTTATATGTTCATATGCCAAAAAATTTAACAACTTAAAAGAAATAGAAAAATATTTACAAAAATGTAGATTACCCAAATTAGCAGAAGAGGAAATAGAACATCTAAATAGACTTATTTTAGAAAAAGAAATTAAAATT
>JAQQSU010006418.1:0-13522 GCA_028627135.1 Pseudochirops cupreus | reverse complement strand
TTTCAGGTAGTCCAATAATTTTTAGATCGTCTCTCCTGGATCTGTTTTCCAGGTCAGTGGTTTTTTCAAGGAGATATTTCACATTGCCTTCTATTTTTTCATTTGTTTGGATCTGTTTGATAGTGTCTTTATTTCTGATAAAGTCATTTGTTTCCATTTGCTCCACTCCAATTTTGAAGGAGTTATTCTCTTCAGAATGCTTCTGAGATTCTTTTTCCATCTGGCAAAGTCGACTTTTGAAGACATTCTTCTCCTCATTGGCTTTTTGGGCCTCTTTTGTCATTTGAGTTAATCTATTTTTTAAGCTGTTAATTTCTTAAGTCAGGTTGTTGACTCTCTTTTCATGATTTTCTTGCATCATTCTTATTTCTCTTCCCAATTTTTCTTCCACTTCTCTCATTTGGTTTTCAAAATATTTCTTCAGCTGATCTCTAGCTTTTTGGCAATCTTCATGTTTCTTGGAAGCTTTTGGTGTGAGAGTTCTGACTGCGTTGTCTTCCTCCCTTTCCCTGCTTTGTTCCTTCTTTTTCCTGAAGAAGGAATCCAGGGTTCGGTTGCTGTTCTTACTTTGCTTCCTATGCTTATTCATGGTCGCCATTCAATGTTTTTTTTTTTAAGTTCTATGCAACTCTGCTTCCAGAGGGAACAGTTCTGTCCCAAATTGCTGGGATTTTCCCAGCTGCGAGGGCTTTTATGAGGCTGCTGGGTCCCTCCCCAGCTCTGGCTCACCGAAAAAAATAACCTCAGGACCACCACCCAAGACCGCGATCTGGATCCAAGCCGCTCAAAGCAAGAGCACTTGGCCTCTGAACAATGCCTTTGCCCCCCTGCTGTCTGCAGGCTGGGAGCTCTGAAGTGGCAATGTGGAGGCAGGTGCAGAATCTCCGCTTTCTGCTTCTTTGCCCTGGAGGCGGCTTGGCCAGACCTGCTTTTCTTCCCTGGTTTTTAGCCAAGTTCCACTAACCTGAGTCCTTTTTTCTTATGGCTCGATAATTCTTGATACTGTCACAGCTGTCGCAGATCCACTCTCCTGAAGCTCCAGCCACAGCGGGGTTGGCTTGTGCAGCCGCCCCTGGGGCAAAACTGTCGTTTCAGGCTGGGCTGGTTTCTGCTCTCAGAGTTGAAATGTTTGCTTTGAGCCAAGCTGCCTTCAGCAGAAAATATATCTGTGTGCATTTTAGAGCCCTAGAATTTGTTAAGAGTCATAATTTTTGGGTATTTGATGTGGCTGTGTTGGAGCTGCAATTTCTTGCTGCTCCTACGCTGCCATCTTCCACCTGGTATCACATTTATTTCTTTTAATCTCAGTGAAGATCAAAATGCCAGCTTTGAATTCACTGACTAGTTGTTATAGCAAAAACAAACAAACAAAAATATGCTATTTAAAAATGAAAACTCCTCAGCCTGGTATCTAAAGTCAGTAACAATTGGATTCTAACTTACTTTTCCACTTCAGATTCCAGTAGCTGTTATCTACCGACCCCAAAGACATTCTCCTTAATTACTTAGTGAGATTGGTATCCAACTTGCAGTATTTTTATTACAACTCCTGCATTTTAGGCATATCTATTGCTATTCCCTCTAATACGTTAACTTCCCAGTTCCTCAATCTTACAAGACTTATCCCTACATTCTACCTTAACTAAACCTAGAGATGGTTATATCTGTGTACTTGATGGCACCCATAATTGCTCCACTGCCACATTCATGGACTGGATGGAACCCTCTACCTTTGTTCATGAAATTCCTTTAACTGATCATATTATTCTCATTTCATCTTTCAATTGAGCCTATATCTAATTACATGCCATCTTGGAGTAAGAGAGAGGGGAGATGGGGAGATGGGGAGAAAATTTGGGACTCGAAATCTTGTGGAAGTGGATGTTGAAAACTAAAACTAAATAAATAAATAAATCTTAAAAATAAATAAATTACAATGGCTGCTCTGTTACCTCTAGGACTGATTATAAATTCTGTTTGGCATTGAAAACTCTCTTCACAGTCTGATCTCTTCCTGCCTTTTGAATCTTTTTATGTATTACTCACTTTCAATCATTCCAGAGTTCAACCACACTGACTTATTTCCTACTCCTTGCATGTAATGCACCATCTTCTATCTCCCTGGCTTTGCACTGCCTGGCACCCAAGTCCTTTGTTTTGTCATTGTCACCTTTACCTCTTAGAATGCATGGCTTCTTCAAGACACAGTTCACATGCCACTTTCTAAAGAACACTTTTTTCTCTCTCCTCCCCTCAGCTGCTAGTGCCTTTCCCTCCAAGGTAACTTTGATATACTTTGAATGTGAATTATTTTATGTAGATTGGAATAAGCCTAGAGGTTTACTCACTTAACCCCCAATGTAAATAAGTTCCTCAGAGGGCAACTGTCATACCTCTCCTCAGGATTTCAGGGGACAATGAATAATAGAGGAGGGGGGGCTTTCCTAATGCTCAAAAATTTCTCCCCAAGCTTCTCACATTATTAATTGATATTAACCAATCAGCCATATTTACAGGTATTTCCTTAGGTGATAGATAGTACAAGGATAGTTGGTACAAAACATTTCCAGCACACCCAATATGAGGTACTGATGCACACTTTTCTATAAACATAGAGTTCCAGGTAAAAAGGGGTTGATTTTAGAAAACAAATGTGGCTAAGGCAAAGCTGATATATCTTGGCTGCTAGAAGTTCTTTTATCATATCTGTAGTGTCCTCAAGAAGTTCTCCTTGGTCAAGGTGATAGACCTTTATGCCAGGTTTGTCGCTAAGTCTCAAAGCTATGTTGCTTCCATATGTTTAGTTTTTCCTTGATTCCCAATGATCTGAGAACTATTCTGGGGAAACTTCTAGGACACTCATTTAAAACTGCAAATCTTCCCACTTTTTGAACTCCATAATGCCATTCTTTGGTCAAGGGGCCAGGGGATGCAAAGGCCCTTTTCTTTTTTATTCCCCTCTCCATGTGATTCTCTCTCAGGGCCTTGTCCTGATTTCTCCTCTAAGCTTATCTGCCCTTCAAATTCCATGTTTGTTATTTGATACTGGTTTATTATTTGATACTAGCACCAAGGGGAATAACTAAATTTCCTCAACTAATCCAAATACAGTTCCTCAGCAGCATTATTTTATTTCATCCAATGGCTTTCACTTCTTCCAAATTGATTAAAAACTTTCACACTTAGAGTAATGCATTCAAATCACTGAATGTTTGAGTAACTGATATGGTAGAAGTATTGTCATCCACTTAAGGTAGTTACACGAAGTGTGTTTATTGATTCAAAGGACCTCCAACTCTTACATTTGAACATATATGTATTATATACATACCTAAAGAAGGTATGTGTTTATATAAAATATGTGCATTGTCTCTTCCATTGGAATGTAAGCTCCTTAATACTGGTGAACGTTATTTTTTTTTATTCCTTGTACTTAATATAGTGCCTAGCACAGAGTAAGTGCTGAATAAATGCTTCTTGACTGATTGTTCTGCAGGTGGTGCAGGCTCTTACACATAGCAAGCACCTTGTAAATGTCTGTTGAGCAGAGATGATTTGAGAATTGCAGACGTGTCCAAGGACTTGCTGATGAAATTAACAACCCAGACCTTACTACTTCCATAGAAACTTTCTTCTCTTGATTTTTGATTTGTTGAATTCCTTCTCCAAATATAGAAGCAATAATGTAAAGCTGTACTATTTACTAACCCTTACATATTGGGCAATTGATTATGATATATGGTACTGCCATGCTCACCCCCCACAACCAGTTCATCCCTCCCAATTACTTCCAATTGCCTTTATAACAAATACAGGTTGGGGAATATTGCTAATCCTGTACTAAGCATTAACCTAACGGCTTTATCATTTGGAATCAACAGTGTCAGTGTGGCCAGAGGCCACACAGAAGACCTGATCATGTCCAGACTGCCTGACATCAAAAGTTACTATCTTTTCCTAAATTCTCTAGAGGCCAAGTAAAACAGTAATTGTACTATGAATTTTATAGTATTTATGGTTCCAATTTATTTACCAAAGGGGCAGTATACTGTTACTTCTGGAATGGCTTTTCTTCCTACCCAAACATTTATGCATGGGGGGGGCAATCAATTAATAAACATTTATTAAGTTCCTACTACTTTCAAGGCACTGAAATCTCTATGACAAGATAATCTGTGATAAGCTATGCTTTCATTTGAGTTTCACTGGTGAGTTCCTGGGCTTTCTCTACTGATCAAATTAAAAAAAATTCTTATCTGAATTCAATCTTGCAACTCAGAATCCTTTCCCTTCACTAGTCCAAATACCAACTTATTCCTTATACTTTCAAAGTTGGTGTGAAAAGGAGATTATCATGGACCATATTTTGTGGAGAAGACAACAGGTATCTTTTGAGAATTGGTGCTGTATGAGATGGATGACTAGGTCTGCAAGTTGGGTTTGAAAAATCACTTTGTGCTGAGAGGACAAAGATATTAAATAGATGTATGTGAGGAAAATAATAATGAACAAGCTTGTCTGTGCTTATTCAACACTGCACTAAAGTAGGTTATTGTGAAGAACACTTGGCTCACATGTCTCATATCAGAGATGTTCATAGCATGAAGTACTGGTGTCAAATCTGGAGAACTTTGTCACTTTTCTTGGTTTGTAGTACACAAATAAGGAAAATCAATGCATACTGAATTGACTTTCCATTTAAAAAATCATAATATCATAGGAAAAAAGTTTAATAAAATGAAGGAAGAGAAAAACACAAAAAAATTTAATAAGTATATATTAGTTGCAAAACTAATAGAATATAGGCTTTAGGATTATTTCTACAATCTTCCACTTGGCTTCCAGCAAGTTGTGCCTTCATCTACTGCTTTCTTTCCCAGAAAAGTGTGAAAATATGTGGTTCTCTCTATCTGCCTCTCTCTGTCTCTATTTCTCTGTCTGCTTTGCACTCTCCTAAACTTTCTGCATTGCCTTTTGGGTCTCTGAAATTCAACAGAATGGCTATTGAATTCACATAGTCCAGGGGTGGGGAACCCTCAGCCTCCAGGTCATATGTAACCCTCTAGGTTCTCAAGTGCAGCCCTTTGACTGAATCCAAATTTCACAGAACAAATCCCCTTAATAAAAGGATTTGTTCTGTAAAAATTGGATTCAGTAAAAAAGCCTCACTCAAGGACCTAGAAGGCCACATGTGACCTCAAGGCTACAGGTTTCCCACCCCTGTCCTAAATTATCATAAAAGAGGACAAGAAAAGGAATGTATGCTATTATCAACCAGGAGAACAATCAGTCAGCAGAGTAGATAGAGAACTGACCTCACAGTCAGGAAAATTTAGGTTTAAATCTCATCTTTGGCATATATTAACTGTGTGTGACACTAGCCAAATCACTTCACTTTTCTGTGTTTCAGGTACCTCCCCAGGACTCTCTAAGTTGCAGACAAAGTGCCCATGTGAAGTACAAATGCATATGTAGATACATACACATATATGTCTGTCTGTCTGTCTCTGATCTCATTATAGCAGCATGTGACAGCCTGAAAGGTGAGGGATAGGTTCCAGTATCATGATCTATATAGCCCTCACTTGAGGACTCTGGAAGGTCAGCTAATTTTTAAAGCTAATTCTGCACAAAATCTAAGACTTAAGTAGTAATAGTTTTAAAAACAAAACCAAAAGGCTTCTATGAGTATACCCAGTTTGTGCATTAAGATTCAGCTACAATAATAACCCCATATCTCTTCATTATATTTTAAAATTTGCAAGGTACCCTCACAAATATGATTTCATTTGATTCTCAAAACCACACTCTAATAGAGCTAGTACAAGCATTACATTCTCCATTTTACACATGAAAGGAAAAAATAAAACTTAGACTCAAAGACATTGAATCATTTGCTCAGCATCAACAAGCTAGAAAGTGGGTGAACCAGGGTTCCAAACCTGACTTCCCATTCAGTTCTCCTTCAACTACCCTATGTTGCCAATGAGCTAATTTCAGAATTGGGACTTCAAGCTTAGATTCCAAGTTCCATGACTTTTTGCTACAGTCTTGCTGTCTTTCTACACACACACACATACACACACACACACACACACACACACACACACACACACACACAAGTGTATGGGATGAGTGAAAACTTCTCAATTTACGATTGTTAACTTCCCTTTTCCCTTCTCCATTGCTGCTGTCAATCACTTTCATTTTTCTTTGTCTTCTTTTCCCTCCTTGGTGGGCCCCTCCTCCTGGCCAGTGGGAGTCAAGGACAGCCCAGGCTCACTCTTCCTCCCTTGCTTTGGAACTCTCCCTCTCCTTTTCTTGCTGTCCCATTTGGGGAAGATTTTGTTGAAGCATGCCTCTCAACCAACAAGAGAGGAGACAGTTGTGAAGGGGCCTTGACTACATTAGGTTATAAATTCTTGCACTGCCTTTTGTAACATGCCTCTTCTCCATGATGAGTCATGAAGAAGACAATAAATTCCTGTTCTTATCCTAAGAGATCTCTGTGTTTATTTTTTCACTAAATTAAGGATGAGGGTTATTTTTCATCCCAAACACATGTATCTATATCTATATCTATATCTATGTGTGTATATATACATATATACACATATATACATACATATACACACACACACACACACACACACAGGGACCAAATAGACTCCCTCTCCACTGAAGACAGAAATAGGATAGACAAGTCAAAACTACAATATCAAGAAATTAAACAAACTGAAAGCAAGACTTCAACTAGCATTGTCATTCAACACAAATTATTTTGCTCCAAGAACTGGAGACTGTGGATGTATTTAAAAGTATGATAGGTCTTTGTCTCTTGTGATAAAAAGGTTCCCGTGTGAAAGCAAGGGAATGAACCACACAATCTCTCAAAGCATTTTCCAACCCTGCAGATATATTAGTCCATCAATAAGTGATGTTGTGAAACCTCAAACTAGAAAGAAATGGAGGATCAGAATAGCAAAGGAACATTCCTAACTAGAGATAGGGAAGAAGAAGAAAAGTCTGGAGGTTATAGGGACCTTCAGGTAAAATGAGACTAGCAAATTGGAAATTGCCAAAATTAAAGGAAAATATATTATAATGTCTCTGTGTGACTCAGAGAATGCAAACTATATTAGACACATTTTATATAAATATATGTGGATATGCTGAAAAATATGTGAAATTATTTCTTTAATATCAGTTTTTTTCCCTTTTAGTGGGATGTCATTTTGTTTCTTCTTCAATCCAAGAAAATAACAAAACATCTTGAAATGATTTCAACTATACTTAGAGTTTTCCAAATCTTTTGAATTCTTTAGATTACTTACAAATTCCTTTGATTTTTAAGTCCAAATTGATTTTATATTCTAATTTATTTATCAAATTTCTACTTGATAGAAAGCAATTTTGTTGGTTGACAAAGCAAGTTTCTTAGTCCATCTCACAAGAGATTTGGCTTCTGGGAACCAGAAACATTGGACTGGTTTGTTGTTGTTTTTTTTTCCCATTCTGGATCTATGATCTCATTCACATATGAAGAACTACTTGCATGGGGACTCCACTAAAGAAAATTGACAATTCATTTGTAATTTAAATTTTAGAGAACTCTCTGGGTCAGAGGAAATTGAAGTGACTTGCCCCTTGTCCCTAAGTTAGTATGAGTCAGAAGGCGTTAAACCTAGATATACTTAACTCTAAAAACCATACTCCATCCACTATATTACATTACTTTTTAGAAGATTTTACTTTATGTAATATTCCTATAACACTGACTGAAAGCAAGAGGAATTCACACTAGCAAACTCCAAGGAGAGTACCTATGCAAGATATTATGTAACCATGTAAGGCAGATTCAGATGAACTATCTTTTTTATTTTTTTTTCCAGCACAAACGAAAGCAGAATTTAAATTCTCTGAAAAAGGAATGAAAGGAAAAAATCGTGGGGCAATGTAAATGCAGCCTAAACACTTACTGGATGATATTCCACTGCTATGCCAAAAGAAATGACATGTAAAGTATTTAGTGATAAAGGCTAGTGGTATCTTATCAACTCAGTAAATGCTCTCCAGCATTATCACTTTTCAAAAGAGTATTTGTGTTTCAGAGGGAATCACTCAAGACTAGAGCCATGGTAAACAAACAAAGGTTTATTTACAATGAAAAAAATATCCTTTTTGAAAATAAAATTGTCTTATCACTGAATGTTTGTGTGTACATTTCCTATTTGCATTTTGGCTACAAAAGAGTTGCATTGCAAGCTGTGTTTGGGCTTAAATTGACATTCCTAATTGGAGAAGAACTTGCAAACAGAAAATGACACTACAGGAAATCTCTTTCTCTGCATGAAAAATGGAATCTTAATTGTTTATTTTGGTCGTCTTAATTGGATGTTTTTATTTTAATCTGGAAAGCTTCAGAATGAATTTGCCATTTTATTCTGAAACTAACATCATGTGTCATGACAACAAGACATTTTGTTCTAGTCAATAATCTGATTCTCTATCGTGCTTTTTTTGAAAAACAGAGCAAAACAAACAAAAAATCCCACAAAAGTACAATTCAAACTGTCCTGTTTTTTAATCTAAGACAAAATTGTCTCCTAGTTAAAACAATTTTTGACTTTCTCTTTTTTCTTGTCTTGTGTCTGAGGCAATATTTGAACTCCAGTCTTCCTGATTCCAAGTCTAGTCTATCCACTGAGTCACCTAGAAATTAATATGACTAATTCTGCTAACCACTTCTGTTTTCTGGGTGAGCTCATTTCATTCACATTCACAGTCATGATTACCAACTCTGTATTTCCCTCCATCCCATTACCTTCTGTTTCTTCTTTCTCTCTGTTTTTATCCTGTCCATCTTCAAAAGTCTATTTTGCTTCTAACCACTGCCTCTTTTGATTTGTCCTCCATTTTATCATGACCCTTTCAATTATACCCACTTTTTGGTAAGTTACATTTCTATACACAACTGATTGTGTATATATCTGAATATACTTTTGTAGGGGGTTATTCTCACCCTTGACCTCCCAACTCCAGAAACAGTAGTGGTTGAAATAGTTTAGACATTTCAATTTGTATTATGGAATTAAGTTTAGACCATACATGGAACACAGAGTGGTCACCAGGGTCGGAAATGACACAGTATACATGTACCTAAAATTTTGACCTGATGACTAGTATGGCATTTAAAGAGGACAGAAAGCATACCATTCACTGGTTTATATTATATGTACAGTACATAGTTCGTATCATATTAGCATCAATATAACACAACAGAAAAAAGTGCTAGATTGGGAGTCAGGACTTAGTCCAAATCATCCCACCTCTCTCTGTTACCTAGGAGTCATTGATCATACCACTTTTCCTCTCGAGACCTGTTTTCTCACCTGAAAAAATGAGGGGCTCAAATTATATAAATTCTGATATTACTTCCAGCTCTTAATTGAATCATAACGCTGTACCTTAATATAATCACTCTCACTTTGAATCTTCTTATTTTTATTGTTCAGAATTGAAAATTCATCTGGATAAGGAATTTCCTAGTAAAAGATGAAAATTTTAGTGAGTTGCCCAGGCTATTGGCATTGAACAGCAGCCACAAAATAAGTACGTGTATTCAAATATCACATTCTTCAGGAGGGTTTTCCTGATAGGTCCCCTTTTTCATTACCCTTCTGTTCTTCTTCCTCCTCCTTCTTTTCTTTCTCCTCCTTTTCTTTGTGTGTGTATGGTATTCAATTTTAACCTTTAATAGCTTAAGACTTTTGAAATACCATGTATATATGTGTGTGTGGACACATACATATGTATACATTCTTATATACACATGTGTACATACATGCATATCTATGTGTTCATTTATGTATATATGCATATAGTACATGTGTCTAGTTTTTGATATGTTTGTTTCACTCATTAGAATGAGAGCTTCTTGAATGCAGGGGCTGGTCTTGGCTTTGTACCTCCAATACTTAGCATAATACCTGGCACATAGTAGGTATTTAATAAATGCTTGTTGAACCCAGGGTTTGGAGGAGGTCCTGAGTCCAAGGGGCTGGTGCACTATCTACTATACCATATTTCTTACAGGTTGAAACCTGAAAAAAAATGTAGCATAAAAATGGTCATTTTGTGTAGCTGAATAGCATCAGATTTAAGGCTTTCTGTATTATGCTGAGAGTATGTATGCACAAGAGGCATAAAATGACCTGCAATATAGCTCTATATATGGTAAAGCAAAATACTTCACAGTACAAGTTACTGTAATTTGAACTCAACAAGAAACTTAAATTCCCTGTACAATTTTGCTAAATGGAAAATTGAAATAGAGGCCCTAAATCAGCAAGAATATTGTAAAAATAAACTAATGATTGTTTGTGCAGTACTATGTACATTCTTGTTTCTGTAAACATTCTAAACAGAGCCTACCTTCTCTACACAGCAATAATTGTGGCAAATTACTGTAAGCATGCCAGAGTTCTTATATCTAATTACTCAGCATTTCTATTAACCCCCATATTTCCTCTACTTTAAAAATGCATCATTTAGTTTAATGGGTCCTAACCTAAGCCCAGTAAGATACCTATAATAAAAATACCCCCAAACAACCTATATCCATAATAATCACATATTAAAATAAAAACCAGCTTTCAAAGCTGGAATTTCTTATTGCCATCTCATTTAAGTAGGCTCATTTGCAAAGTAATGTTTAGCTCAAGAAATCCTCAAGACATTTTCTCAGGGTTTGACTGACATTGGGCTCAGAGATAAATTGATGTGCTGCTAGAATCCTCTTCACACAGTAGGCAGACAACACTATCAATCCTCTTTCAGCAGTATGAATACTTTTAATTGTGTATGTGGGAGTGAATCATAGATCACAGACTAAAAGTTGTAAAAGACCTTAAAAGCCATCTAATCCAACCCTTTCACTTTAAATAATGAAAATGAAGCCCAGAGTAATTTAGTAATTTGGTCATTACATTGATACATAAATTGAAGAACTTAGATTAAACCCTAATCCTTTGATTATAAATCTAACATTCTTTTCCACTTGTACTCAAGGCAGGGGAACAGTGCAGAGAGTATTGGACTTGAAATCAGAAAGACCTGAGTTCAAATCCTCCTTCAAATACGTAATACCCCTGGAACCCCAAAGAAGTT
The DNA here is from genome assembly GCA_028627135.1 of Pseudochirops cupreus. Taxonomy (NCBI): domain Eukaryota; kingdom Metazoa; phylum Chordata; class Mammalia; order Diprotodontia; family Pseudocheiridae; genus Pseudochirops; species Pseudochirops cupreus. The sequence continues at coordinate 2,353 of JAQQSU010006418.1, read as the reverse complement.
ACTTTACCTCTCACAGGTTGTTTCCTACTCTGTAAAATGTGGGCAATAATAGAAACTACTTTCTAGGATTGTCATTAAGATAAAAATAATGTTAAGTAAAGTGTTTTGTAAATCTTCAAATTCCACATAAATTAAAGTTTTTACAATTATTATTGGTATAATAATAATAATAATAATAATAATAATGATAATTATTTTTTATATTTCACTTCTCCGGTTCTTTCTGCTGGATTTTCTAGACATTCTTTCTTGCCCCTTATAAACAAAAGACACATTTTTACAAAAAAAGATGTTCTGGGGCTATTATTCTATAGCTGAGAAATACCACAAAGTAACTAACTCATATATTGATTAACTCCACCAAATTGGTTTCATAATGCTGTAATAAGAATTCTACCAATTCAATGCATGGCATAATGCAGAAATATAGCAAATTCCTTTTGTCTATCACTGTTCAGATAGCAGTGTAAGAAATTATGAATTCCTGATGTCTCATCATAGCTTGGGTTCAAAATTAAATTTAAAAAGTATAACACATCAGCTTCTGGGAACGAAGATGGTGGGGTAAGCAGTAAATTACTCACACTCTCCCATACTCACCTCCAAACAACCAAACAACTATAAAATAGCACCCCAGAACAAATCCTGTAACAGTGGAGTCAACAGAAAGATAGGGTGGAGCTGTCTTTTAGCCCAGGAGAATTGCAGGATTGGCAAAAGAGGCAAAATTGTCTCACTGAGGTAAAAGAGGAAGGTACTCCAGAAAAGAAAACACCCCAGAAAATCAGCAAGAAGGCCCACTTCAGCAAACCAGCAGCAGGGCCTGAGCCACAGTATGGTGGAACAGGCAATTTCTACCACCAGGACCCTAACATGCCTTAGCCTAATAAGGGGAATCAGGAGACTCTAACTCACAGAAATATTAGGTAGCTTGGCATATCCCTGGGCAGGTATCCTGAAGCAGTTGGGCCTCTGAGTGCTTTAGCATTGTCCTAGATGGGCATCATATGACAACTGGACTGCCACATGCTTCAGCACAGCTCTGGGAACTCTGAGAGGTGCCCTCTAGGAGCTGGATCTCCCTGTGCTTCATTGCAGTCTCAGGGAAATGCAGAAAACACCACTGGGCCTTAGCATACATACCTGACACCACCACTGGGATGCCAACTCAGCACAAAGAAATCTGACAGACCACCTACAGCCTCCAGCAGCACCAGGCAACATTCACTCCACCACAGCAGCAGCACAGCAGAAGGGTCCCCCATGGGCCTCAGGGCAACATCAGTACAGCACCAGTTAAACATTCAGGGCCTGTAGCCATTAACACAAAAAGCCAGAGACAATGCCCCTTCCATCCTAGGAGCAGAGCTGTAATTTAAAAGAAAGGGAAAAATAGGTCAAAAAAGGGTGTCTGTGTGTGGGGATGAACAGAAAAAAAACAAAGAAAGAAATTAACCATAGAAAATTATTATGGAGGGGGGGGAGAGTCAAGATGGTGGCATAGAAGCAGGAGGACTCCACAGCTCTTGCGATAACTACCTCAAATACCTATAAAATATGACTCTAAACAAATTTTAGAGCTCCAGAACCCAAAAAATTACAGAAAAATATATATCCTGCTGAAGGCAGCCTGGAAGGTGGACGGGAAGGGATAATCCCAGAGCACTGGCAGCTGAAAACAGCCGGCCTTGACTGAGGCTTCGCCCTGGGGTGGCCAGGACAAGCTACAGCTGGAGCACTCTGGAGAGTGGATCACCACAACCTGTGGCAGTTTCCAGAATTATCAATCCATAAAAAATAAGCACTAAGTGAAAGATCAGTGGAACTCAACTAAATTTGGGGAAGAGAAGCGGGTCACGCTGACTGCCCCAGGGCAAGAAAGCAGCAGAAGCAGAGGCCCAGCAGCCACCTCCACGTGGCTGCTTTAGGGGTCGCAGCCTACAGATTTCAGGGGGGCCAAGCAATCATTCAGAGGCTAAGCACTCTTGCCTTAACCTGTCTGGATCAGGATCTTGGTCTTGGGTGGAGGTCGTGAGGTGTGTGACCAGTGAGCCAGAGCCAGTGGGGGCTGCAGAGATGGCGGCCTCCTAAGAGCTCCAGCAGCTGCAAAAACACCAGCAATTTGGGACAAAGCTCTCCCTCCTGGGGAAATAGAGATCTATTGTGGCTCAAAAATCAAGTTAATTGACCAGCAACATGAGCAAGCAAAGAAAGCAAACCAAGCTTAGCAATCCAACTTTATATTCCTTTGGTGGGGACAAAAAGGACCAAAGCATGGTACAGGAGGAAAACAACACAGTCAGAACTTCTGCCCCAAAAGCTTCCAAGGAAAATGTAAACTGGATACTAGCCA
>JAQQSU010006417.1:0-13522 GCA_028627135.1 Pseudochirops cupreus | reverse complement strand
GCTGCCATCTTGGCTCCGCCCATGTGCATATTTATAGCCAATAGAGAAGCAGCCAATAGACAGAAAGAGTTTGAAGGTAAGAGAAAGAATAGAGTTCACAGAAGCACAGTCTGGTAGAAAAGATGGGGCCTACTGGCAAAACAGGTAGGCACATATTAGGTAAAAAAGGTGATATCAGGTAGAGTCAAGTATTTAAAATCTTCAGGCATTCTCCTGCTTGGAGCTGTATTTTCCAAATCTATGAACTAAAATGTGGTGCTTGTTTTTTTTTTAACCTAACTCTAATTAATCCAATAATAAATGGTCAGAGTCAAGACAACCAGGGCTTAAATCCCACCTGATATTCATACTAACTACACAAGGTGAACAAGTCACTTCACATCTCAGTACCATAGGCAACAATGTTAGAATATAAATTGAGCAGAAGGTGCTGATCTATAATGATAGAGGGGGCACCTTTACCCCTGAAAGTTCCCCACACAAAGGAAATAATAAGTAGTCCCACAAGCTGAGTGCATATCATTGGCAAACAAATGAATTACTAGAAGTATATTTCAAATCTAATTAAAGCTCAAAAAGAGGAGAAAATTTATAAGAATGAATATAAATTCTGGAAGCTGAAGAGAAAGAATTTAATCAGGAAGTAAATGTGAAGTAATTTGGAGCTGTGGCAGGTGAAAGATGAAATGACTAAGGAAACAAAGGTTTGATCTTCCAAGCATATCAATTTATTAGGCAATGCATGCCAATTACCTAACAAATCAGGAGCAGACCTCTTCAGCTTAAGCCTGGACCCCAAATACAATGGATGACAGATTTTTTATACATTAAAAACAATTAACCAAATAAGAACAATGAATTAAAAGGAAACAATACAATTTTAGGTAATTTGATGAAAGATTAGGGACTTTCCCAGTTGGGAGGGGGAAAGGGAACAGCTACGATTCCCTGAAATCAGAAAAGGAGGTCTCTCACTCCCCCCACATATCTGTAAATAATCAAAAGAACATGAAAACAATCCCTGATTGATTAGTATGGGTCCAGTTTTCAGATAAGACACATTAACTGCTTGAGATGGACAACCGTAAGAAAACTCCTTGCATCAATCTTTGGATCTGACTAGATCTCTGGTCACCATAACCTAGGTCCTTGGTTAAGTGTCTCTAAGCAGCAGGTGTTCCAGCTTACTAGCCTCACAGGGCTGGGTTCAAACAATGCAATAAGATTTTCTCTCAGTTCCCACAATTAACCACTTGGTTTCCTAATCCCTTAAATTCCCTCAGAGTCCATGGGAAAATATCAAGAAAAAAAATGTTTTCCACTTTAAAACTGATTACTTCAAACTGGCAAAAACCAAACTCTACTATTGGAGTTGTATCACCTTTGACAGAAAATATCTTAAACTATATTTAGATTTTGTGTCGTGTGTGTGTGTGTGTGTGTGTGTGTGTGTGTGGTCCCTCAGCTGTTATCAAGAAAATGATATAGTTCACTCTAGCATCACATGCAGCTCAGATGTAAAGAAAATGACCATTTAAGCACTTACCTAAAGGTATTTTCATTTCAAGTAAATCCCACTTTCAGCTGACTTCAGGAATATACATATGTAGCACTTCTAAGAATATACTGAGTTCCTCCTCACAAAATCAGAATCAAACAAAATCAACTAGAAATGCCAAATTTTGTCTGTGATATGAAATATTAAACAGCTCTAATGATATAAGATTGGCTCATGATGTGAGGGAGATTCCAGGTAATATCAAGTAAAGGGGGAAAAAATTAGATTTCCTCCCCTGACTATGAGAATATATGTAATAAATATTTGGAGAAATTCAAATCTCTAATTCTCTTACTCCTTCACTTCCCTAGTGAAGAAATTTCAGGCTTTTATTTGCCATCTAAAATTTTGAGAAAAAGACACATTCCTTAATACAATTGACAATTGATCAACACTATCTGGCTAAGTAGAAAAACACGTAGGTTCAAATTTATAGATTTTTCTTAAGCAGTCTTTACTCAGACTCAAACTTTGTCTCGGGAATAATGTTCTAAAGCCTTATCCTTCCCGTTACTTACTCAGCTCTATACTGAGAAATTGTCACGGCCAAATACACTGACATTTCCTGGCAACCATAAATGTATAGTCAGTGCAGATTCCAAAATAGCACTATCCCCCAAGTGTGGGGTAAGGTTAAAAAAGGGGGGGCTCCCTTTGAAACTGAGACTAATTTTAAAAACTGACAAAATGGATGAGGGTAAGCATATACAGAAGTAAGCCAGATTCTAAGGCTGAATGCATCCTAAATCATTAAGTGCTAGTTTAGCTCCCAAAACTCTATCAGGAAAACACCAGCCTAAAATGGAACCATAGCTCTATAAAAATGAGCTATAATAAAGATAATAAAAACACTGTACTCTGAAGTAAAAGTGATATAACAGAAAGAAGAGCAAAGAATAAGAATTTATCAGGGTTGTTCCAGGATATATAAGGAGAAAGAAAGGGAGGGAGGAGAATAAGCATTTTATTAAGCATCTACTATGTGCCAAGCTAAGTTTTACAAATATTATCTCATTTGATACTCAAAACAACACTGAGAGGTAGGTGCTATTTTATCTCCATTTTACAGCAGTTGAAACCAAGGCAGACAGAGATTAAATGATTTGCCCAGGGTCACAGAGCTACAACATGTGAGGCTGGATTTGAACTCAAGTCTTCCTGACTCCAAGCCCAGCATTCTATCTACTGAACCACCTACTAACCACTAAAATGTTTATTGACTCGAGCCTTGCCTCAACAATAGTTGTTCAGTCAAGTCCAACTCTTCATGACCCCATCTGAAGTTTTCTTGGCAAAGAAACTAGAGTGGTACCCACAAGTACAAAAATATTTATAGCAACTCTCTTTGTGGTCGCCAAGAACTAGACATTGAGGGGGTGCCCATCAATTTAGGGGAATGGCTGAACAAGTTGTGGTATACAAATACAATGGAATACTATCATGCTATAAGAAAAGATGAGCAGGCAGACTTCAAAAAAACCTGGAAAGATTTATATGAACTGATGCTGAGTGAAGTGAGCAGAACCAGGAGAATATTGTACATAGCAACAGTCACAGTCTGCAATGACTGATTTTGATAGATTTAGCCCTTCTCAGCAATGCAAGAACCTAAAACATTTTCAAAGGATTCATGATGGAAAATGCCATCCACATCCAGAGAAAGAACTACGGAGTCTGAATGCACAGCGAAGCAGACTATTTTCTTTTTTTGTTGTGTTGTGTTTTGTTTTTTTCTTTCTCATGGTTTCTCCCATTCAGTGTAATTTTTCTATACCACATGACTAATGTGAAAATAAGTTTAATAGGAATGTATATGTAAAGTCTATATCAGATTACAGGCCATCTTGGGTAGGGAAGGGGAAAAATTTAAAACTTATGGAAGTAAATGTGGAAAATGAAAAATAAATAAATTAAATTAAAAAAAAAAAGAAACTAGAGTGGTTTGCCATTTCCTTCTCCAGCTCATTTTACAGATGAGGAAATCGAAGTAAATAGAGCTAAGTGACTTGCCCAAATCACACAGCTAGTAAGCATCTGAGGCTGGATTTGAACTGAGGTCTTCCTGACTCCAGGTCCAGAGCACTATCCATTGTGCCACCTAGCTGCCATAATAATTACATATTAAAATGCCTGCTATGTAGTAAGCATTGTACTAGGCACTAACAAGTCCCTATTTTTAAGGAGCATGCCTTCTACTAGAGGAACTGCTAGCACATATTAAAATATTTTTGTCTTTAATTGTATACAAATATATACAATGTATGTAATTAATTATATAAAAATGTATTCATTTTTAATGGTATATAAAATTAATACAATGGGGAAAGGGAGAATGGAGAGGGAGAAATAAAAACTGTGGTATGAGGAAAAACCTCTTTTAGGCTCTAGCTCTTAAATTGAGTCTTGAAAGGGACGAGGGATTCCAAGAGGAAAAGTTTGTTCTAAGAGTCTCCAGGAATGGGGGACATGTGCAGTTATAAAGGGGAGATGTGGGAACAAGCCCACCAGCCTGGTGTAACATGGAGTGGTCATGTGGGAGTAATAAGTAAACAGCCTTTTTAAAGGCTTTTTAAAGACTGTGAAGGGTTGTAGAAGCCAAATAGAGAAGTTTATATTTTAGCCTAAAGGCACTGGAGAGCTAATAAGCTTCTTGGCCAAGGGAGGAGGGTGTTCAGATCTGAACTTCAAGAAAATCACCTTGGCACCTTTGTTAGGGACAGACAGCTGAAGGGAAAGTCTCAGGAAGACCAATTTAGGAAACTATTAGAATAATCCGGGAGAGAGATAATGAGGACCTCAACTAGGCTGATGACTGAATGAGGACAGAGAAGGTGATGGGTGGAATATATATTGCAGAAGGAGAATCAATAAGATTTGGTAACTGATTGGATGGGGAGGAGGTGTGGGGAAAAGGAAAAAAATTGAAGCTGTCTAAGAGATTGCAAAAGTGGGTGACTGGAAAAGGAGAAAAGACATGGCTAAGTATATTTGGGAGCAATTTGATGAATGTTGAACCAATATGAACTGATAAGGTCATCAAGGAAGAGTCAAAGAAAGAAAAGGGGACCTAGGACAGAACTCTGGGAAGACACTCACTGGAGGGGCAGGACATTGATGGTGAGCCTGCAACGGAGACCGAGAAGGATGATGAGCTACATGACAAATCCCTGAACCTCTTTTGGTTTTAATTCTGTTTACCAAGAACACATCTTTGTCCGACATGTGCCCATCAGAACAGGAGTCATTTGTGCAAAAGATCAGTACTGGCTTTTCTGCTTCTCTTACATATTTAATTACTGTGATTCAACTCCCTAGCGCCTGATGGCTCCTGGGTTAATTGATAAAATCCCCAAATCCAGATAGCTAAGGAACGGGACCTGGATCTGAGGTAACCTGACCACTGTACTCAAGAAGAGCTTGAGCCCTCATTCAAGCTGCGTCTCTCTAACACTGTCACAAACCAGGGACTGACACTCGGCAAGAGGCAAAAAGCATCTGCCGATTTCAACATTCGGCCGTACTCCCTTTCAAGAACATTTTAATGATTGACCACAAGAATCTTTCAAAAACTCTCCATCACAATATGATCTTTTTAAAGTTTTTTTCGGATTTAGGTGATATAACTATGGACATGAGGCCTGATTCTTCAGTTATGGAAAGAGTAACAAGAAATGCTTGGAAGCAAAGAAAAAGGCAGCATTTGAAAACAAACTAAAGAAAGATAACTAGCACGTCTCTATTCTTCCCTCTCCCCTGGAAGAGGTTTACACACTCTTGAATGAGCTCTCTCTTCTATGAAATAAAAGAGAAAGGCAAAAAGCAAAGAACTTCAAGTATCTGGAAATTTTAAAAATCACTGTTAATGTCGGAGTGTCCCTAAACAGTTTTCTGTCAATGAGAAAAAGGCAGTTACAAATGCCAAATCAGTCTTTGGATTTCAAGTAGTCCCACTGTCTGCAGGACAAGAAGCTATTAATTTTGCAACCAAGTAGAGGAATCATTCCCTTTTCGGAAGTTTCAGGCAGTCCCAATTTGTAGGGCTGAGCAGAGACAGAAACAATGAAATAAGCTTAGAACACTGAATAGAACCCAAACATTAGCTATAAAAATCTCATTCTTGTAAACATCTGCAAAAACTCATTTAAATATATGTAGTATCTTCTACATAAAGCTCTATATTTTTGCAGAACCTGTCACCATAATTCTTTATCACTAGAACTTGGAATCCCCTTTTTGGACAAATAACACTAAGGAGGTTATTAAAGCCCTTTGCCAACATTACTCTAGGAGAAGACCTATAGGAATCATGGAAACATCAAGACTGAACAAAGGCGACGAGGTTCATATTTCCTCCTGAACAGAATGACAGATTTATACATTAAGCCAGACCTCTACAAAGATAGAAATGTAATCTTAAAAAGATAAATTTCACTTCTTTTTCCTTTCTTTCTGAGTTACCCCTGGAGAAGACTTAGAAAACCAGTCAACTGACACGTGAATGAAGTCTTTTTAATAAAATGCCTCTGTACCATGCTTTGATGTCACAGCAGAGCTTCATACACATACTCCCCAGAGTTCATTTGCTGAATAAGTCACTGCCATCATCTAAAATCTTCAAAATGAGAGCAAATCCACCAACCAGGTCTCCTCTTTGCAATAAGCCAACCTGTTGGCAACCTTAATCCATGCATCTAGACCTGATCTCAAATCCAAACACTCTTCACTGTCACAGTGCAGCCTCTGCCATGGGAACACATCTATAATTACAGAACATTCAATAATACAGACAACTTCTTCTAGAGAACACGACTGTTACAGGAAGTTGGGGGCAGGGGTGTTGTGGAAGATTCTTGAATTGCTCATATTGAGATAAAAATGGCAACCTATAATTCACAGAATAAAAATCAAACTTCAGAAATTCTATTTTAAAGAGACTGTGCTGCCAATATTCCTTCCTCCTATAGTGAATGCTGATGCTGCCCTGTGAATTCCCCTTCACCAAATCAGGAGGTAACAGTGCCTTGAACATTTATTTAGTTTCAGAAAGAATATAACTTCAGGAAAGTAATTTTCTTCTTTTTTTCCTAATGACAGAAATAAAACCAAGTGTCTTAACACTCCAATCACCTAATTCAATTAGAATTAAACCAGATATAGTATGGAAATAAACAAACACTGTAATTAATAAGAACATTTACAGTCCTTTCTACTTACTTATACAAAGCCCTCTAAAGTGTTAAGACATCCATTATTAATAATTATATGGCATAATATATGGTTGAAAACAGCCATGGATTTCAAGGCAAAAGACTCTGGAATCACGGCTTAGCCCCAGCACTAGTCAGTAGTCAGTCAATATGCATTTATTAAGTGCCTACTGCGTGCCAGGCATTGGGCTAAGCTCTGAGGATACAAGGTCCCTGTTCCTTAGGAGTTCACAGTCTAAGGGCAGAGACAACATGTACACACTATGGACAAACAAGCCATATGCAGGATGAATCATAGATCGTCAACAGAAAAAAGACATTAGTTTTAGGGGGGATCAGGAAAGACTTACCCCAAGAGGTGGGATTTTAGCTGGTATTTAAAGGAAGTGAGGGTGACCAGGAGACAGAGCTGATAGAGAGTATTCCAGGTAGGAGGGGCTAGCAGTGAGGATCCCTAGAGCCTGGAAGCGAGTGCCTCCGGGGAGGAACACCAAGGAGGCCAGTTACTGAACCATAGAGTATGTGGGATGGGGTTGGTAAAGTGTGAGAAGAATGGAAGGGTAGGCGGGATCTAACTTTGGAAAAGTTTTGAATGTCAAACAGGATTTTATATTTAAACAAGAAGTAAAAGATAAGGAAGCCACTCCATCTATTAAATACCAGGGTGACACGGTGAGATCTGAGTTTCAGAAAGAGTAATCTGACAGTTCTGTAATGGTGACCTTACGAGACTGGGTAAATCACAATCTCTCTGAGTTTCTCCATCTATAAAATGGGAGTCACATTTGCACAGCCCACGTCATGAGCGTTACGTGATTATCAATTTAGAAGTAGATGAGGCATTACAGATCATCTGACCCAAATTTGTTATTTTATAAATAAGAAAAATGAGATCCAGAGAAGTTAAATCATCCACTCACAGTCCTGCAGGAAGTAAGACGCAGCACCAAGATCTGAACACCGGTCCTTCGTCTCTTTCCATAAGACTGTGCTGGACTGGCAAGAGGAACACACTATAGGAATGTATGAACACTGCAAGTTCCTGTCTAAAAATAAGCGCAGGGGGGCAGCAACGTGGTGCAGTGAACTGAGCACCAGCCCTGGAGTCAGGAGGACCTGAGCTCAAATCCGCCCTCAGACACTTAACAAGAAACTAGCCGTGTGACCCTGGGCAAGTCACTTAACCCCAACTGCCCTGCCTTACCCTCTCCAAAAAAAAAATCGAATAAAAATAAAAACAAATAAAAATCAGCGCCGGACAGCGTATTGAGACCAAATAAACGTGAGATCAAGGCGGAAGAAAAGCGTCTGAAGCACAGGCCGCGGGGAGGCTTCACGCTACAGAGGGATGGAAGCAAGAGACACCCCGAGAGCCAAGGAGGGTGCGCCAAGGCCACGCTCACCCCGCTCCAGAAGCAGTCTTTCCGGGGCAGGCGGCACCCTCCATCGCACTCCCCCCGCCCCCTGCCGCGCCGAGGCCTCGCGAACGTCGCCGTGCCCCTCCCCTGTCACCTTCAGGCAGAAGAGAGTGTTCCCGTCATCTTAAGGACTAAACCAAACACTAGCCAAAAGATGGAGATAAACACAGCCCCCACAAAGCACATACTGCGCATCTCACGAAAACCGCGTCTTCCCGAAACTTACTTCTGCTTGCACTCACACCCTTGTCTGGAAGGCTATCTGGTCGCTTTAAGCGTCATATAAATGTCAGCTGTTGCCATTAATACAGAATGTTTAAAAAGAAAGAACAAATAAGGCAGCGATGTCATGGCCTGGAGTTCTACAATCAGGCAAAATGCCGGCCCTGATTCGTACAAGTAATAATGAAGTTGGTAAATGAGAAATATTATGGTGATAGGAAAAGGAAGGCTTATAACGGCAAGCATAAACTCGTTTGCAAAATGCTACGGAGGAGCAAAGAAGATTAAAAGTAATATCCCTCTCTATCAGCGAAAAGCAAATACGACTGAGCAGACTTCTGTGCAATAATTCAGTTCAGGCAGCTTATCCAGACAGAGAGTTTTTAAGTTAAGTTCAAGAAGAAGACAGACGAAAAATAAAGAACAGCACCTTTTTGTATGGCACTTCAAAATTTACAAAGTTATTTCTCTTATAATAATTCAATAATATTGAATAGTAATAATTGAAAATATTATTATCACCATTTTACAGATAGGAAAACTGAGGCTAAGGGGTTAAATGATTTACTTATGGTCACAAAGCTAATAAATGTCAGAGTTAGGATTCAAACCCAGACCTTTTTACTCTAAACCAAGTTGTAGTTTTTTTCATTTTTAGTATACCATGAGTCTTAAACTTAGCTTAAACATAGCTGTTTGCCTTTTGACAGCAAACATTTTGTCAGAAACAACCACATTTGGACTCTTTCCATCTCAATATACCAGATATGCTATAGAAACAACGTGATAGTAGCATGAAAGATGGAGTCTGGAGAGTAGCTGGACCAACTCCGGTACATACAGAAGAATTGGTGCTAGAAGTGGTGAGAATTTTAAAACACTCAGGAATGGATTCTCTTGACATCTCAGAAGAAGAAAAGTCCAGAAAAGAAAAAGAAAAAGAAAAAGCTCACAAGCAATGTTCTTACCAAGAAAAGAAAGAGGTCACTAAAATAATAGAAACTACTGGCCCAAATGCCCACTTTTTCATCTGAATCAGATCTTTATGTTGAAGGATGTGCTCAGAGACATGGTGCATCATCTAGTGTGTCAAGGATGGCAGATGTTATGTCCCATACCAAAGTAGGAAAGATAAAAAGCTTGACACAGCCTGGAAAATGTCAGGTTCCCAGGAGGGATCATTAACCTCTTTCCTTCTCCTGCGTTAGCCTAAAGGTTACCGTGTCTGCTGCTGCAGTGAACACCTGGGCAGTATCCTTCATTTTTCTTTGCCCATCCCTACATTAAAATAGGCCGCCAATAAAGGCCTACTGCTTTTAGCACTACTGGTCAGTTCATCTCCTGTAGGAAAGCCTCAGGGGAGCAAATGGAGTGGAATGAGGCAGAATGCCTGGAGAGGCTGAAATCTGTGCAGCCCTCAGTAAACAGATCAATGCACTTGTGATTACATCAGTGTGGCTCCTCTCTCTAATGGTTCCAATTCCAACTCATCTAAGTCATCATCTCCCTTGAGACTCTCCTCCCACTGGGAATCCACGCAACACGGTGGAGGGGCTTCCTCGACGTGTCTTGATAATACTATGGACACAGATGGAGGATGACGGTTGTCCAGTCTGTCTAGAATAGCCCTTACTCCCCCAGAGACCCTGCCCAGCTCCTTTTCTAGTGCACACCTCTCTCATATTCTTTGTGCTGCTTTCCTGTGTAGCTCCTCATTGGTTATGTGCCGTACCCTGCTTACATCCACTACATGCCTCTCCATCACCCTGGGAATGTATGAATGTAACACTTGAATTGTCAGAAGACTGTGATATTCCATGATTTAAAGTGAGAGTATCAATGGGGGAAGTTTCAGATGAAAAAGCTGAGCTTTTGTTTTAGTGAGAGTCTGGGACATTAAAGTCCTATATGACCTCCAAAACACAATCCAGGCTTCTCCTCTTATTCAACTTTGGGCCTAGTTTTTTTACACACATGATATCTGTCCAAGATTTATGTTCTAAAAGATCAGCTTAAAATATAAGCTATACAACCACATGCCTTAGTTTTTAGAGTTGTGTACACACAAACCAATTAAATCATGAATATTTCAAAAGTATGTCAGTAAAATAAACGACAGCAACAAAAAAAACAAGTAATGAATTGAAAAGGACCAGCCTCTGATCCTGAATTCCCAAAAGTCCTACACAAGGCTGCCTAATACCGAAATGAAAATCTCTGTCGAGGGTAGTGTCTTCCATTGGGATAATGGGAGGCAGCATTGTATAGGTGCCATAGCTCAGTCATGAAGAAGACCCTGGTTCAAGTTCTGGTTTTGATATATACCGTGTGCCCTTGGGCAAATCAATGGAGTTCTCAGGGTCACAAGAAACTCTCTGAGACTAAGTTGCGGAAGATCTGCATTGGTTAACCTGGGAGTTTCCTCACTAGAAACTCCTTATCTGGATGAAATAACAGGGTTAGACCAAGAAAAAAAAAAAGAATCAATCATTTCATTAAAGAGAATGACAATAATGAGACAACATATCAAAACCTATGGGATATAGCAAAAGCAGTAATCAGAGAAGAATTTAGATCTCAAAGGGCTTACACCAATAAAACAGAGAAAGAGCAGACAAATAAATTGGGTATACAATTAAAAAAACTGGAAAAAGAAGAAATTTAAAATCCCCTATTAAACACTAAATTGGACATCCTAAAGATCAAAGGTGAAATGAATAAAAATGAGAGTAATAAAACCACTGAACTAATAAATAAAACTTGATATTATAAAAAAAATAAAATAGATAAACCAAGAAATCCAAATCAAAGGTATTAAAAATGAAAAGGATGAAAACACCACTAATAAAGTTGAAATCAAAGCAATTATAAGGAGTTATTTTGCCCAAATATGTGCCAATAAATTCAAAAATTTAAGTGAAATGAAAGAATATTTACAAAAATATAAATGCCTAGATCAGCAGAAGAAATAAGAGTATCTAAGTAGGCCTGCTTTAGAAAAAGAAACGGAGCAGGCCATAAACGAGCTTCCTAAAAAACAAAGCACCAGGACCAGATGGACTTGTAAGTGAATTCTATCAAACATTTAAAGACAAGCAAATTCCAATACTAAATAAATTATTTGGAATAATAGACAAAGAAGGAGTTCTACCAAACTCCTTTTATGAAACAAATGTGATACTGATACCTAAGCCAGGAAGAGTAAAAACAGAGAAAGAAAATGATAAACCAATTTCACTAATGAATATGGATGCAAAAATCCTAAATAAAATAAAATACTAGGTAAAGGATTGCAAGGGTATATTACAAAGATTATGCAATATGACAAAATGGGATTCATATCAGGAATGCAAGGATGGTTTAACATAAGGAAAACTATTATTGATTATATCAATAGATGAAAAAAAGCATTTGATAAAGCATAAAACTCATTTCTATTAAAAAACATTTAAAAGTTTAGTTATAAATGGACTTTTCCTTAAATTGATAAGACTGTCATCAAACATTTGAAATAGAGATAAGGTAGAAGTATTGTTGGTAAGATCAAGTGTGAAATGAGGATGCCCACTGTCACCAATATTATTCAGTATTGTTTTGGAAATCCTAGCAGTAGCAATAAGAGAAGAAAAAGAAATAAGAAACATCTTGGGAACATATTAGGTCTGTTTCACAAGATGATCAAGGAAAAAGTAAAAGAATATCGATGTTCTCCAATATTTACAGCAGCTGTCTTTGTGGTGGCAAAGAACTGGAAACTGAGGGGATGCCTGTCAATTGGGAATGGTTAAACGAGCTGTGGTATGTGTTCATGATGGAATACTACTTTACCATAAAGAAATGATGAGTTTCATGATTTTCGAAAAACATGGAAAGACTTGCACTAAATAATGAACAGCAATATGAGCAGACCAAGAGAATACTGTATATGGTAAAAGTAATATTGTTTTAAGAACTCTGAGCAATCAAGTCATTCTGACTATTACAAACACCCAAATTAACTACAAAGGTCCTATGAAAGATGCTACCTGCATCCAGAGAAAGAAATAACATAGGTATGTGCACACATATATACACACACACATAGACATGTATGTACATGTTTACACATATATACATATGTGTGTATGTGTATGTCTAATGGTAGCCGTTTCTAGAGAGAGAAAAAACAAAAAGAAAGTTATATGATAACTTTGTTGTATATTTAAAAGGAATAGCAAGTTGTACATAACAGATCTGTAGTTTCAGGTACAATCATCTTTTGTTTTTAATTTCACTTTGTTATGGAAATGCTTGTTTTATTTTTTAAGTTCAGAATTAAAAAGATGTTTTTGAATTTCTTAAGACTAGACAATTTACCAGTTACTTATTGCAATAACTGATTCTGTAAACTTTTTTATTCATTTTCTAAAGAACAATTAAGATAACTATTAATTCCTCTGGTGCCTTTTCGTATTTTACAATTTTATCAGATGCTTCCTGAAAAAATGTCATTATCCCCTATACAACAACCTGAGAAACAAAAGTACTTTGTTCTGACCAGGTGTAATAGTAATCAGTTTGTCAAGATACTTAGCACTTACTAAGCGCTAAGTGTGGAAGGTACAAACTCTGCCCCACTGTTGAGAAGTCATGAACTGCCCTGTTGACATGGAACAAGGGGATTGGCTGAGTCCCTGTCGATGTGGAAGACGGGGATTGGCTGAGCCCCTGTCGATGTGGAAGACGGGGATTGGCTGAGCCCCTGTTGATGTGGAAGAAGGGGACTGGCTGAGGTGTGTACATCAGCAAGAATTCCAGAGACAGACAGAATTGAAATGCTGCCCCTGGTGAAGGAAGAATTGTGGAGACTGAAGCTGGCTGAGAGAGAGAGAGAGAGAGAGAGTTTCTCTCCCAGCATCTGGAAGCTGAGAACTGACTGAGAACTGAGTTGGAGTTCTCCTGAGACCAGAATCTGGTGAGGGCCGCCTGGAAGGCTGAGAGGGGCCATCTGGAAGGCTGAGAGGGCTGCCCGGAAGGCTGAGAGGGCTGCCCGGAAGGCTAAGAGGGGCCATCTGGAAGGCTGAGAGGGCCCGTCTGGAAGGCTGAGAGGGGCCATCTGGAAGGCTGAGAGGGCTGCC
>JAQQSU010006416.1:0-13522 GCA_028627135.1 Pseudochirops cupreus | reverse complement strand
GCACAGAGACTAGCTTGGTTCAGGCGTTCTCTTGCTCCACCCCTTCCTGCTACATCTGCAAGCTCAAGGGGCATGGAAGATCTTCAAATCCCAGCATTGTTACAACTAGTTAGTGTCTGAGACAAGATTTGGATTCAAGTATTAATGAATCTAAGACCCATACTCTATCTACTCTACAAGCTGTTTCAAAATTTGTTAGCACTCCTCATCTTAGAGAAGAGGAAACTGAAGGTGAAAGGTTAAATGATAGGAAAAATCACATAAATGGTAAGCCAGAAATTAAAAAAAAATACTTAACACCATATATAGGACTCTTTCTAGTGTAGAACAATTCTTCAATCTAGTGGTTCTAAGATCCTTCTGGGGAGTAATTTCTCTCAACTTGGTCCCCTTGACTGAAGACAATAAATCAAGAGGCAAGAAGAAAAAAATTGATTAATACCAGCTGTTGAGCAGTTGTCAGAGTGACTAGTAAACCCCACAGAACAAAGGAAGATGTTACCATTCAGTCATTCCTTACTCTCTGTGACCCCATGTACCATACTATGTTCACGGGGTTTTCTTGGCAAAGACACTGGAATGATTTGCTATTTCCCTTCTCCAGTGGATTAAGGCAAACAGAGATTAGGTCACTTACCCAGGATTCCACAGTAAGTGTCTGAAACCAGATTTGAATTCATGTCTTCCTGACTCCAGGTACAGGGCTCTATCCACTGAGCATTTAATTGCCCCCTATCTCTCTATCTATAGCAAGATTATCTAGCTAGCTAGTTAGCTATCATTTTATAAAAGCTTTTAGCAGAATCATTAGAAGTGGCAAAAGGAGCTTATCCAGTGAGGCTGTTCAACTACTTATCTGACTTTGAAAGGTTGAGCCAAAATGTTGGAATCCTAATAAACTGCCACCAGCTTCAATATTCTAACTTTCTTATGGCTTCATTGAACAACAGATAGGTCCTGATCTGACCATACAATCTGGTTTTGACCACACCACAGGCACCCAGACTCAATTCACTAGTTAGCCATTGCCCCTAGATCTAATTCACAAAATTGAACAACTGTGTCCTTGTAAACAATCATAATCACATTTAGCCCAAGACAGGACCACAATGCCTAACTATATTTCTTGATCAGAGAGGGCTGCAATAGCTAGCCAATCAGAAAGTAGGACTACCAGGATGTTTGACCACTGAATAATAAAAGATACCCATTACCTAAATCCTTAAAAAATCCTCCTGCCTTTTTAATGTTCCTAATTTCTATTGTATAATCTGCATTGTTACCCTATAAATTCTTCTGTGTTGTCTTACTAAGTTGCTGGTTCGTCCTGGAAACTGGCCTGCTTCTGAGGGGTATCAATTCTCAATTAATACCTATGCTTGGATTAAGGTGGGTCTGATTCTGAATTCTTCAAGATGCTGCCACAACATTCCATGAAACCACAACAATAGGAATGTGATATCTGGTGATTTGGAGAGAGAATGCCTTAGCCTTTGAATAGTAGTTTGTCAACCCTTGTTGACACAAGAATTTCAGAAGATGGGTTCTTTTTCAAAAGTGATGTTTCCTTGTGGTTAATCTCATTGAACCATGTTGATGGGGTAGCAGATATAGAAAATCTGTAGTTAATCTCATCAGAATATATAGTTGAAGAAGGAGGTCCCTAAATTCAAACTACTTTCAAGATGGAATCAGTGGGTTTATCCTCTTGCTAAATAAAATGTATATTGTCTGTCTATTCATACTACCCCATATCTCCCTTTCTTTGACCTCTAAAGTTACTTTATCTATGGAAAAGATATTTTCCCCAAACCCTTAAAGCACAGGTTTTATCTACTTCCTCCACACTAGTACAGCTTTGCTGCCTCATACTTGTTTGACATGTAAGAAATATTCTATTCCCCTGAAACAGCCAAAGAGAATAGAGATTAAAAGTAATCTTCCTAGTTTAATCCTTTTTATGCTAACTATAGAGAATACATTTGCCAGTCATCAACTTTATGTTAAAGACATATGAAGCCTTCTACTAAGGAGTTGAGATAAGTGCATTATGATACTTTTGTGAATTTAATGATGAAACAAACAAACAAAATTTGATTTTTAAACATCACTCTGGCCCAAATTCCATCCAAAAAAATTGAAGTCACTTTTAGTCCTGGAGCAATGGAGGCATTTAAGTATAAAATGTGAAACGGTTATACCTGTTATTCACCTAGCACCTCAGAAACCCTCAGACTGACTTTGTCTTTTAAAATGAGAGAAATGTCTGTGTTGCCAAGATTGCCAGCTACTCCTTAAACTATGGAATTACTCCCTTTATTCAAATTCAAAAGGAAGAGCAGAATGTTCATCAAGGCAAGCAGGAAGCTTCACGCACAATTTCTCAGTCATTTTAATGGAAATTTTATATTTAACTCCCAGAGCACTCAATAAACACATCTCCCAAGAAGATGCTTTAATCTACTTAATTGTTTTCAAAGCTTGATATTTCTTCTGCAAAAAAGACTGAACTCCTGAGTTGTTTTCCTTCCTTCTGAAGAAGCAGAGCATGTCCATTACGTTCACATTTTAAGCATATGCTTGAAAAAAAAGAATACAAAAAACATGCCTTCAAAAGTCAAATAATATTACAAAATAAGAAGAAAACTCTTGATTCAATCAAATACAAAGTTAAAAATGAATGTGTAGGCCTACTAGTCTCTCAGTATCAGCTTAGTCCTCTCACTACAGACAACTGAATAGGATATTTATCTTCCCTTGAGGTATCACCCATCACCCATTAGAGATATGTGAGTGCTAAGTACATCCTTGTGGGAAAAAAAAATCCCTAGACCTTTATCTTCTAAATTCATAATTTTTTGGACAATTTTTTTAGTCTTATTAACCCAATCTTCTTCTCTAATGCACCAAAAAGAACTGCACAAAACATCTTTTTACGGGACCATAGATTGAATCAGAGTTTAGTTGCTATTTTGTAATATGGCAAGTGATGTTCAGAATCTCCCTAAGACAATGCAAATAGAGACAATTCAGTTTCCTGGCATGGTGCTGGTAGACTGTCCAGGTTCACAGGCATACAACAATGAGGTCAGCACCACAGTTCTGTAGACCTTCAATTGGGTAGTCAGTCTAATACCTCTTCTCTCCCACACTTTCCTTCGGAACCTCCCAAACACTGAGCTAGCTCTGGCGATGTGTGCATCAACCTCATCATCAATGTGTCCGTCCCTGGAAAGAATACTGCCAAGGCAAGCAAACTTATCCACAGCATTCAAAACTTCTCTCCATTTGCAGTAAGCAAGTTTCCATGTATAGGTGGTGTGGTGCTGACTGATAGAGTACCTGTGTTTGTTTGGTGTTAACTGTTGAGCCAAAATTAAAATAAACAGCACAGAAATGAACCAGTCTTTGTTACATCTCAGTTTCAGAGGCTGCACTGGATTCCCAATCATCTGCAAACAAAAAACCTCGCACCAACACTCCCTCCACTCTGTCTTGGCTTGTACCCATCTCAAATTGAAAAATTTACCATCAGTAAATCCATGCTTGTCCCTTATTGAAGGCATTTAACAAATGGCTGAAAGCATCATGCTAAAAAGCATGGAGACTGGGAAAGCATGAGAACATTGCCTCTTATCCAGGACCTAGGCAGAGATTCTATCACAAAATTGATGTACAATACTGATGAACTTCTCCAGGCAACAAAAATTTGACATAATTTTCCATAAGCCCTCATGACTGACATTATAAAAGGCTTTGGTCAGAACTACAAATGTTATGTACAGACCTCTGCTCTGTTCTTGGCATTTCTCCTGGAGTTTTCAGGCAGCAAACACCATAATCAATTCTTCCTTGACCCTGTCTGTAGCCACATTGTCTCTCAGGTAGATGACCGTCTTCCAGGTAAAGGATCAACCTATGATCAGCCTAAGGATTTGTCAAGAATCTTACCAGTAATGACTAAGGAGAGACCCCCACGCTCACCACCACCAACCCCTGAAGGTGTTATTTTCACAGGACAATCTATTTCCTTTACCTTTATAGAGATGGACAATGGAAGCCTCCTTGAATTCCAGGGAGTAATCTCTTCTTGCCATATAACCCAGAAAATTTCTGTCAGCTTTTGTATGAGCAATGGACCTCCTACCTTGTAAATCTCAGCTGGAATAGAATCAGCACCAGAGGCTTTGCCACAGGAAAGGAGCCTAATAGTATTCAAAACTTGTTAGGCTAGAACTTCAGCTAGGGAGGGATTGATTTTAACTTGAGGTAAATGGTCAGTGGCTTCAGCATTGATGATGGTATATTGAGAACACTAGGGACATATTTAGCCCATCTCTCTAGAATCATTTCCTTATCACTAATCAATGTGGCTCTATCAGCACTGAGTAGTTGAGATGCACCATAGGTATTTGGCCCATAAATAGCTTTCAGGGAATCATAAAAATGCTTTGGAGTGTTACTACCAGCATAAAATTTAATTTCATTACTTTCTTACTCAGCCAAGAATCATGCATTTCCCTAAGCTTCCCTTGGGCTTTATTTCTGATGGAATTAAATGCCACTGTCTCAGAGCTGGATGAACTATCCTGCTGGTAAACCCTGCAGAGTTCTCACTTTTTGTTTAGTAGCTTCTGAATTTCTCCACTGTTTTTGTCCAAACAGTCTTGATGTTTCTGAGTGTTCTGACCCAGATGAGCAAATGCAGTGCTTTACACCAGATCTCTGAAAGCTGACCACTCCTTTTCTGCTCCACTGTTGTCAAATGTGTGTTGGTTCAACTTTCCCTCCAAGTTAGCAACAAACTCTTCCAGCTCAGAGAAGGTCTCTAATCTGTTGACATTAATTCTTCTGGTAGTCATTTTATCTTTTATCTTGGGGTCACTGCTTTTGGTGATTGTGAATATTTTGCTTGGAGAGGATAAGTCTATAATCAGTTGAGCACTCTGTGCCAAACATTGCTTTCATTTTTCTCACATCCTGTCTGTCTCTTCTCCTTATAATTGCATGGTTCATTAAATGCCATTGTTTGCTGTGAGGGTGTATTCAGGAAGTTTGACTGCATTTAGGTTAAAGGAAAATCATGTTGATGATGAAAAGGTCACAAGATGTACAAGTCTTCAGTAGTAAGTCACCATTGCTGTTGCTGTTTCTAATTCCATTCATTCCAAGGACTCTCTAACATGTCCAGTAGTCTGAGCCTACTCTAGCATTAAAATCTTCCAGAATTACAAGATTATCCTCTTTTGATACATTGATGATAAGGGTCTTCAGGTCTCCATCAATTTTTCTTTGACCTTATCAAGATTTGTTATGGTGGGAGCATAGGCACTCATGTTGGTGGCATAGTGTTTTCCTGCAAATGGTGATAGTATTGTCTTGAGTCTGTTATTCACTCCTTTTAGTAGGCAAATAAGCTTATTGACTAGATTAGTTTAAATTGAAACACCTACACCAGCTCCGAAGTGTTCCCCTTCACTGAGGCTATTCAAAAAACAAACAAACAAACAAACAAACAAAAAACATGTATCCAGCTCCGACTTCAATAAGCTGGCCTTCACTTTCCAGCCTTGTTTCATTGAGGGCTGGTATTTGAATGTGATATCTGCTGATATTTCTTGGAACAATAGCTGTTTGTCTTTCAGGTCTATCGGATTTTGTATTGTCTATAAGTGCACACATATTCCATGTGGTGATAGTAAGTGGAATCATCTTTGCAAAAGTTTTTGTACATTGTGTGTGTGTGTGTGTGTGTGTGTGTGTGTGTGTGTGTGTGTGTTGACCTCAGGGTGGTTTCCCTGCCTACTGTGGTAATCAGGTCAGAGTTGGGTAAGCAGACAATTTTAGGGCACCTTTTAAATCCCTTCCTCATACCAAGAGGTGAGCAGTGTGATCCTTAAAAGGCTACTCAGACACCCAGAGGGGCTGCCAAATCCCATTGCTACTTCCAGTGAGAAGACCCAATTGCCTGTGTGCAAGACTGTGACTATAGCTCCCCATGTACCTACACCTGCTGCTTTGTCTCTTGCCAGAACTTTGAAACAGGTAAAAATTTAAAATGATATGGATGGTATCTTCTGATTCATGAATAAATTGTATTTAAGTGAGGCAGAGTTGCATGAATTCATCAGCTTTGTTCTCTCTTCCAGAGCCATCACAATCTAGTGGCAGAACAGAGTCAAGATGACTAATGATGGCTCAAGATTCAATGAATGATCCTGACATCTTCAATGTCTAACCAAGCTCTAAGAACTCTACAGTTTCTGCTTCATTTGCCTTCATGACCATTGGAACAAGTTGTTCTCATTTGCCCATTCCACCAGGAGAAATCTTCCCATGCTTGGAGTAGACACCATCTTAAAATTCGTCAATGGGCGTGAGATCCCTAAGTTGCCCTCTACCTAGTTTAGCTCGTCCACCAAATTGGTTAACCCGGGGTGGTCTCTGTGCACGCTACAGCTTCTTGGAGCCACAAGTGAAGAGTTATGTGGATGGATCAGGTGGACACTAAAGGAGGAAAGAAACCCAGAAAAGGGCTTGGCAGCCTTCCCACCACAGGCATTAGTCTTCTCTGAACACAGCCTACACATATATATGCACATGTGAATTTATATAAATGTTTTTGCATATATGTATATGGACATGAATGTGTATGAGTGCAAGTGTCAGTGGGTACTTTCAGATTTTTTCTTCCCAATTTTTTTTCTCTTCTCAGGTTTTTTTAGTTGTTCTTATAGCTTTGAAATAATACAATTATTATTATAATCACTTTTAAATAATAATTTCAAATCATACAATCTTGCTTCCTGACAAGTAGTCTTCTAAAATAAGTTTTGATATTTTTAGTTTTTATTTACCCCTTATCACTACATATAGTCACGAATTAGTTTTACTTAACAACGATACGCCCATTTTGACCTAATCAGCTTGTTCATCATAGCAAGTTAATAAGTTCATAATTTGAAATTTATTCAAATAATATAGTTTTGGAATGACACCATAGCAATGCTTTATTTTAATGTACTGTTTCTCCATTTCACTGGCAAAACAAAGGAATATTGTGACAAATTTGTTCCTATGTTCATTAAAATAGAGCCATCTGAGAAATGTGTAATTTCTGTCTCCTTTGAAGCTTTAGTCCAAAAACAAAAAGTAAAAGTTGTGACACAAAGCAATTATTTTGCAGCATTTTCGCCTATCTTTGTTCTATAAATTATTATATATAATTCAATTATCAGAACACATTAATTAGATAAATGCCAAGACACTATATATTAAGTCAAACACTCACAAATTAGGGAAGAAATAAAAGTGACCAGAAAATACCAGCCTTTTCTAGAAACAGAATTTCTTCTACCTGTCCTTGAGTGTATGTGTTCGGGTTGCATAAGTCTTGGTGAACTTAAATAAGATTGGGCCCTTTAGGTTCATTTTCCCTTCTGAGTTGTTCATCTTTGTGCTTCTATTGCGAACAGCCAATCACCCTTAAACTCTGACAGAGCATTAAGTTCGGCCTTAAAAGGATCATAAAAGGATAAAATAGAAAGCTATAAAGTATGCCATTTTGAATAAAATGAAACACTTTCAAGCTCAACAGTTAAAATTTGGCATGATGTTCCTGCAGTAACCCAAGTGCTTAATCAAGGACAAGTCAGCTTTTGGGGGAAGAAGATTTTTAGTAACAACTCAAAGACCTTTCAGAAGCAGGAATCAGTGAGGTATAACATAGGATTAATACCATGTTTCTTACCATGTTTCTGCCATGTAATGACAAATAATGAAGCACAAATATCTATCGTCTCCTATTAACCCTAAAGGAAGGAGAAATGATGCAAATATTTTTAGTAATTAACTTTTTCAGACACTAACTTCAGAAGTGGTGTTTCAAACCATAGCTGGGGCAGCGGGGGAGGCAGTTGAAATAAGCTTGGCATTTTGTCTTTTTCTGAACCTAATTCCATGTGAGTAGGGATCTCCTTGGTAAGGAAACTGACTCTACCCATTCAGAGTGACAGCTACTTTATATATTACAGAGTTTAAGTGTTGTCTAACACATGGAATGGTTAGGTAATTTTACACAGGGTCATATAGTCAGTTAGTGCAAGACAGAACTTGAACCCAGGGTTTTTCTTATGTCATAGATTGCCTTTCTATTCACTAGAATACACTGAGTCTCAGAATATTCTATTTTAGCTTTAATGTAATTCTGTAAAAGCAGGAACTCTTTTAATTTGTCTCTGATAAAGAAATAGTTAAGAACCCATTGAACAGAATTTGGGCTCAGTAAAAACTTATTTTTCATTAGCTATCTTTTTCTTACTTGAAGGCTTCCAAATTTTATGACTTCTTGAACATTTTTTTTTTGCCTCAGCTTAGAGATGATAAATTTTTAGTCAGAGAAACATTGAATATTAGAAATGAAATGAAAATTGTAAGAAGGAAGGCAGGAAAAATTAAGACAAACTTTGCCAACTATTCTGGATGGCCTTTTTGTTAGTCAGGGTCATATATGATTATTTGTACCATCTTATGATTTGAGGTGCTACTCACATATGAATTTCCCAAAAGGAATATGTCTAAATAATGGACTAAGATGAATATTGGACTGGATTTATTTATTACTACTGCATCCTAAAACTGCCATTGAAAGTATCATTTAAAAAGATTTCCTTCCTAAATAGAAGAAAAAGTATTTTGCATAGTGTATTTAAAGCTCTTTTCTTCATAGTTGTTAGTTTTTTAAATATTATTATTTATTTCATTAAATATTTACCAGTTACATGTAATAAATTTAATATTCATTTTTTTTATTTTGAATTCCTAATTCTCTCCCTCTAGTCTCTCCCCCATCCATTGAGAAGGCAAGAAATGTGACAATATATGAAATCATGCAAAACATTTCCATAGTGGCCATGTTGCAAAACAAACAAAAATACTCCAAGAAAAATAAAGAAGGTGCATTCAGAATTAATCAGTTCTCTCTTTGCAGGTGAATAGCATTTTTTCATCATGGTTCCTTTAGAGTTATAATGGATCATTGTCTTAATCAAAGTAGCTGAGTTTTTCACAATAAATCATCCTTACAATATTATTATTACTTTGTATAATGATCTCTTGATTCTGTTCACTTTCTTTGCATCTGTTCATATAAGTCTTCCCACATTTTTCTGACACCATCATGCTCATCATTTCCTATAAAACGACAGTATTCCCTCATAATCATATGTCACAGCTTCTTCAACCATTCCCCAATTGTTGAGCATTGCTTCAATTTCCAATTCTTTGCCAATAGGTCTTACTTTTAAAATAAATTCTAATCTCTTGTAACCTCTTGGAGAGTCTATTAAAAGTTTAACATGTTTTTTTGGTAATTTGTAAGAAATTTTACATATCTATGCTTCCAATGCAACATTTTCTAAGACAGTAGTTTCTCATTTCAAGATTATTCTCTGAAAAATTATTAATACCTGTATTGGTCATGCTACCCAATCAGAAATAACAATGACTTATAAAGACTTTTGAATATGAGTGTTCTTAAGTTAATTATGAAAAACTTCCCTGTACTGGCCTCCTGGGTAGCTATGTGGTACAATGGATATAGTGTTGTGCCTAAAGTCAGGAAGACTCATCTTCATGAGTTTAAATCTGGTCTCAGACACTTCCTAGCTATGTGACCCTGGGCAAGTCACTTACGCCGTTTGCTTCAGCTTCCTAATCTGTAAAATGAGTGGGAGAAGGAAATGACAAACCATTCTGGTATTTTTGCTAAGAAAACTCCAAATGGGGTTGCAAAGAGTTAGACAAGACTGAAGCAACTAAACAACAAATTGGCCTTTTATCCATACTAAAGCCATTATAAACTAAGGTCACTGTAGACATACTAAGGTCAAGCTGTCCAAATCATAAATTCAGAAAGATTGTCCATGTTCATCCATGTGTACCCTGGTTAATCAAATATTTCTCCTAGCATTAAGACCTGATCAAAGAAAGAAATATGTGTCAAGATTGAGAATGATAAAGCTTTGAATTATACAATGCACCATTACTGACAAAAACTCTTATCAGAACAAGAACAGTTCGTACAATAACATGAAGTCCTATCAGAACAAGAACAGTTTGTACAATAACATGAAGTCATTCCAGAAGACTGATGATGAATAATGTTAACGATTTTCTAATAGAGAGGTAATAAACTGAAGATGTAAATTGACATACTTCATTTCTGGGTTTATTGTTTACGCATATTTGTTAAAAAGAGCTTTTGTTTCCTTCTTTTTCTGTGGAAAGGTGAGAGAGAAAAATTGATTTTTTTAAAAGTAAAATTTAAATTAAGAGAAAAAATAAAGATATTTGACAAATCATGGGTTCTAAAGATTCACTGATGCATGCCTAACATAGACATGGGAACGCTGAGACATAAGACATACCATAGACCAAAGAGGAAAATCAGAGGCAGTTGAATTCCAACATCCTTCTTAATCACCTTGGGATTTTTTTTTTTAATTTTTTATTTTTATGTGATATCCTCCAGCAAAATGGAGTTCAATATATGTTATACATTTAGCTCTGCTTTCAACTTTTAGAGTGACATGGTAGTAACTCTTATTACATCAACATTAATTTAGAGAACAGTTGCTCCTAATTGTAGGAAATGAGTAAAAGGGACTGATCAACACTTTAGTATTTGAAATTAGTTCCTCAACAGCTATTTTATAATTTCACCTTTCTTTTACCACTCCTACACCATATTGATATAACAATTCTTCACTGTTATTTTAAGCCTAGTAAATTTCATATTGAATCCTATTCAATGTTAGCAGGTTATTATTAAACAAACAGGAATTGAAATGAATTATAGAAATTAATTTACAAATGTTGCATTTAAAAAAACTAAATAATCTAGTTTTTATTGGGCAATATTCTTTAACATTTAGATTTCCATATCAAACTTACATTTTAGAGCCCATGTGAACATTTTATCTTTAAGTTGATCTGAAGAGTCAAAAAAAAAGTTGGCAATTAAAATTGAATATGTAAAATTGACTGGATTATTTTTTTAGAGTGATTACTTTTATTAATGGACTTAGTGAGCCAAAAGAACCAAAATGAAATATAGAGACACAGCTTTGCTTATCAGAGAGCAGCACAGACATTTAAAGTTGGTAAGAATCCTTTGAGAGATCATTTAGTTCAACCTCCTCATTTTATAGATGAGCAAACAGACACAGAGAGATTAAGTGGCTTGCCCAAAGTTACAAGGTTAATTTTTATTTTTTTTGGAGAGATGGAACTAGAATCTAAGTCTCCTAGCTCCCAACGCAGTGGTTTTCTATCATATCACAATTCCACTTACAGTGGCAACATAAAATATTTTAGTGGCAGGGTTGTTAGACTTTGTACAATCTAAAACGACAAACGACTCCACATCAGAGCAATCAACTCTGGTAGTCATCATTTTTTTCCTGTGGTCATCACATGGCTTCCATGGACAACAAGGTTCACATGTACCACCTGATTGAATCTACAAAAGTCTCTTCTATTTTTGAGCTATACAATCTCAGCATGTAAGGACTGTTGACAGAGATGTGTTGTAGCCAGCTTTAAAAAAAAAAAGTTAAATTTTAAATGTTTTTGCATTTCCAAAATTGGCAAACATTGCAGATCAGAATTTGACTTAGTGTTTTACTGATTTTTCTGAACTAAACAAAATGATGAAAAACATGTTAATAATGTGGATTAAATGTGCATGCAGCGATGCATACATTTCTCTCAAAGAGCTGATTGTTAAATTTTTATCAGTGTTAAATTTTTATCAGCACACTCCTGTCTACTGGTTATCATAATGGTCAATCAAAACCTTCCCCTTAGAACACTTTTTTATTTTCTCTGTGGCTTGGAAAGATCACTGCTTACCAGTCAGAATAACTTACTTCTTCGTTTGAGAATTTCATCTCATTTCTCAAGGTCTTGGGATCGTTATTATTTATTTTACTACTACTTCTGAGAATGTTACTCAAATCTTACATCTAGCTAATTCAAATAAGGTAAAAAATGCATCCAGGATTGCACTATAGAGATCCAAGTATAGTTTGTGGTCACTAATAAAAATAACATACTCTTAGATCTAAGAACAGCAACAAAATAAATCCTGTATTAAAAGTTGGGTAAAAATTATGTTTCAATATGAATGGCCAAATAGATCTATAATACATGTTTAAAGTGATGAGCTTAATAATGTTCAAAATATGGTTCATGACAGTATATTTCTGCATATCAAAACTACCACTATATTCATTTAATCACAATATATATTTTTTATCTACTAGATATTTCATAGGACCTAAGGACCCTTGTGCCTATAATTTGAGCTAGTTACTCCTAGATAACGTTGTTAACCAGTACAGACCTCAGAAGGAAAGTTTATAATAACCACTAATTGCTGAGATTTTGGGGGGTGGGGAGGGAGGGAAATGGGAGGTGTATTGCCAATGCAATATTCACAGTACACTTAGACACTATGAATATGCTGCCATAATTCTGAATTGAAAAATATAACAGACTCTCCATATAGAAGACAACAATTCTAAATTTAAATTTTAATTCTCTAAAACTGTTTGTGGTGTCATTTTCTTTCTTAATTTTGGTAATGATTTCAAAATAATTGATTTCCTTTGTAATCACATGCACTTTATTTGATGCATTGTAATGCCATGCACCAGCAGGTTCCCAAAAGAATGCTGCTGTGAACAGCTTTTAAGGTTCAGATTACACAGTATAGTGAAGACTCTATTTATTCCATTACAAATCAAGGCAAACATTCATTACAAATCACAATATAATATGCACAACATTACATCTTATAGAAAATCACAATATAGTGTTCATAATGGCTTAACATTAGAATGGCCACACAGTTTTCACTATAGTGGCCACAATATTTAGAACAAAGCATTCAATCAATTCACAATACAGTGATCAATACTCAATCATTGAATCAATTCACAATACAATAATCGATCTTCCACTCATGGGGCAATAATATATCAACTCAGTCACTAAATACAATCATTAGAAAAACCACAAAAACCCTCCACCCCTTGGTGTCCAGCAAACCTCAATTTCATCCAAGGGGAGGCCTTTTCTTCATCTTGATTCTGTGTGGTCTCTCTGATTCCCTGGATCCCCTTCCATGTTCCCAGCTCCCTCCTAAATCCACCAAACAGTCACCTGGATTCAGAAACAGACAGCTCCCAGGACCTCATCCAGTCCTCAGAGGTAGACGGCTCCCAGGTCCTTGTCCAGTCCTCAGGGCAGTCCCTGGTACACACTGAAGTTCACAGGGTCCAGCACATCTCAAACCCTTCATCACTTCTCTTTCCTGGAACTCAAGGATCAGCCAGGCCATGAACAAACAAAGTCTTATCCTGGTCATGCTTCTTCAGTCCTCCAGCAGTTCAGCTGGCACTAGGACCCAGAAGGAATATTGGCCCTCCAGGCAAGCCCTCTCAGCCTTCCAGGTGGC
>JAQQSU010006415.1:0-13522 GCA_028627135.1 Pseudochirops cupreus | reverse complement strand
ACCTCCCCCCCCAATAAAATTACTTCAAACACAAATCAATTAGCTGGCTAGCTAGCATTTCTACAGCCTTTACCATATGTGAGGCACTGTGACACACTCTTTACAATTATTATTTTATTATTAATTCCTCCCAACAACCCAGGGAGGTTGGTGCTACTATTATCCCCATTTTACCAGAAGGTAAAACTGAAGCAAACAGAGGTTGCCCTGGGTCGCACACCCCGTTGGTGTCTGCAGCCACATTTGAACTCAGGTCTTCCCAAATCTGGCCGGCGCTCTACCCACCGTGGCACCTAGGCACCTCTAGATTATTTAAGGTAACAGCATTTAAATAACACTTTAACTTGCTTTACAAATGTTAGCTCATTTCATCTTCCAACAACTCTGTGAGGGTATTATAATTGTCACTGTTTTTCAGATGAGGAAAGTGGAGCTGTGAAAGGTTAAGTAGCTTGCCCCGAGTTTCACAGATGAGCAAATACTTGAGTCAGGCACGCCTGATTCAAAACTGTCATTCCATACAATTGGAGACTTACTTTGCTGCCTGGTGGTAAGAACGAGCATTCCTTTATGTTTATAGAAAATGCATAGTAAGACTTCCTAATTAAGGAATTGTACAAGGAAAATAAACATAATTTATTTAGTGTTCGCTTCCACTACACTTAGAAATCCCAAGAGGGGACAGCAAGCAGGACACACAGAGCTGCTTTTTCTTGTTTTTTTTTTCTTATTCCCTGAGGAATCTACTAGATCAAACCTACTTAAATTTTTATGTATCAACAACTTCCTTGGTCTACAGAGTTGCAATGTCACATGTGTCATATACTACTGAATGTCATGATCTGTTAACCTGGTCCTTTTGAACTCTCCCAAGAAAGAAAAAATCCATAAATTCTAAAGGGCAATTGCATTCAGAAAGGTTTCCCCACCCCACAGGTTAAACATTAATATGATACACTTTTCTGTTGCTTATTTCTTGCCTAAAAGACAATGCCAGAATGACAATAAAGTGCATTCCCCAAGTTTTATTTCAGAAAATATGGGAGAATTGAGACAGCTAGGTGGCACAGTGAATAGAGCACTGGCCCTGGAGTCAGGAGGATCTGAGTTCAAATCTAACCTCAGACACTTGACACACTTACTAGCTGTGTGACCTCAGGCAAGCCACTTAAGTCCAATTGCCTTGCCTTCACCCCTCTAAAAAAATTACATTAAAAAAAAACATCTTGAGGAGCGGCTAGGTGACACAGTGAATAGAACATGGGCCCTGGAGTCAGGAGGACCTGAGTTCAAATTCAGCTTCAGACACTTAATATGCACACACAAAAAAAACTAGCTGTGTTACTTTGGGCAAGTCACTTAACCCCAATTGCCCTACCTTCCCCCCTCCAAAAAAGAAAAAAAAAGTGGGAGAATTAAGGCTATTTACTACTTACTCAACAATCTTGGCCCTTGGAAATCAGCCTGAATTTTTTTTTGGAGGGGGGAAGGCAGGGTAATTGGAGTTACATGACTTGCCCAAGGTCATACAGCTAGTAAGTCAAATGTCTGAGGCCAGATTTGAACTCAGGTCCTCCTGACTCCAGAGCCAGTGCTCTATTCACTGTGCCACCCAGCTGCCCCTTATCCTAAATTTTTTGACATAATAAATATTCCATCTTTCCTCTCCTAGATATTAGATAACAAAATTCTCTAGAACAGGGGTCCCCCAACTTTTCTGTGAATAACTCCTCAAAGCCTCAAAATCACCCATGTGAGGGTAAATCTCATTCATTCACACAACAAATTTATTTTTTACACGCCTACTGGGTACAATGATATGTTTAGATGAGATTAAAAAGTCTGAGACATCCTGATGTAGTTTAAGGAGTTAAGATATTAAGTTACAATATATAACAAGATATGATAAATAAATTAGAGAGTTGTAAAACCAAGTGCTAAATAAATAACATCAGTACATACAATAATTACAACATACCTGAAGACAACACTAAAAGACGGCAGAATGCTGGTCATACGTAACGACTGATACTGGTTTTAGGGAACTGATCCTAGAATACACTTTATTTTGGTAAAGAGGTGGGACTATGGGCACACAATGCCATATCTCTCATCAAATTTAGCTGCTGCACAGAGGGGTTTCACTTAACTTTTCATTGTTATGAGGGAGGGTACTCATGTGGAAGAGTATTGGAACGTGGTGGTGATGTAAGAGGCTAAAGGAAGTTTGTTGAATCATACAGGCAAAGGGCGTAAAGAATAAACTGGAACGGGCAGATAATGGCAGCAAAAGACTGCTATGGAGGCTACTACGGTTGCCTAAATTTCCTCATTATGCTTGCTTAAATGGAAGAATCATTATATACAATGCAAAATATTTCTTACCATCAAGTATGAACACTGCCTTTTGCTAGTTAAAGGGATGGAATAAAAAGCATAAGGTAGGACTGGAAAGGAAGGACACTTCTGAGACAAAGGAATGAAGATGAAGAAATACTTTAAGGTGGACAAGAAAACATAGATTGTGTGTGTGTGTGTGTGTGTGTGCACACGCATGTACACTCTCTCTCTCTCTCTCTCTCTCTCTCTCTCTCTCTCTCTCTCGGGTATCCCAAAGTTTTAGTGCAAATCACATTAAAGACTTTTAGAATACCCTATGTACTTTTCCATTCTATTCTTCTTCCAAAGTAAAATTGAAATACAGAGAAACCATATACATTGCAAGAAGGAGGTGGGAGGAGGGATGCACCCGTGGGTGGACTTAACTTGCTCTTACTTCCCACCACCCTTTACATTCACCTACAAAAGGCAATTTAACTGCAACCTCCATCCATTGCACCTAATTCTGCCATCTGGGGAAAAAAAGAACAATCTAGTCCCTCTTCTGAATCCCAAAATATTTAAAGGTCTTCTAGCTGTCCTTAATGATCTTCTGTCACCAGGTCCAACTATATCTTAGAGCACTGAGCACAAGGTATTACAATTAGAACTGGAAGGAGCCTTGGAGGCCACACAATTCAATCTTGAGTGATTTGCCAAAGGTCACACAGGTAATCTGTGACAGAGGTAGGATCTGCAAACCCTTAGCTGGTGATCTTTATATCCATTCTTGGTTTAAAAAAAAATTATTTGCTATAATGTTAAAGGAAGATCAGTGAACATCAGAGAAAGGAATCACTTGTATAACTTCATCAAGAGTAGGCCATGGCAAATTATACTTGCTTGAAAGTATTCCTGGACTGGAGACAAGTACAGCAGGAGAATGCTACTGATACAGATTATCAAAGCATTTAGCAAAGTCTCTTAGGCTCTTCTTGAGGGGGTGGGGGGGTGGGGGAATATGAAGAGATAAGAACTAGGTATTTATGTATTTAAGTGGATTCATATCCAACTGAGCAGGGTGGAACAGGCTTAGTAGTATTCAAGTAGTATTCACTAATATTTCTATATCAACCTGAAAAAAGGTCTCTAAAGGAAAGTTCCAAGAAATCTTTGTTTGGTCCTGTGCTGCCTCACATTTCTATCAATGACTATATATACAGACAGCACAAGCTGCACACTTTAGTTCTTTATTCCTGTACACAAGTAATCCGCTGAAGGACAAGATAAAAGCATCTTCTGAGTTTAAACTATGAGAGCAGGAGAGGAATCTGAGAGTCAGAAAAGATGAGCGATGCCTAACTTCACACAGACAGCAGCTGCTAGAGGAAGGATCTGAATCTAGGTCTCCTTTCAAGAGTAAAGTGAATCCCCGTGGCTTCTGAGGCCATGAAACACTGCTATGCCTAAACATACTTAGAAACATCTGACAAGAAAGGAATAAGTGAGGGTGGCTAGGTGGTACAGTGAACAGAGCACTGGCCCTGGAGTCAGGAGGACCTGAGTTCAAATACGGCCTCAGACACTTGACACGTACCAGCCATGTGGCCTTGGGCAAATCACTTAACCCCAATTGCCCTGCCTTCCCCCTCCAAAAAGCAAAAAGAAAGGAAGGAAGGAAGGCAGGAAGGAAGGCAGGAAGGAAGGCAGAGGAATGAGCCTACAGTACACAGAATATAAGGTCCATTACTGTCTGTGTATTCCTAGTGCTAGCACATTAATAGTTAATATACATTGCTGGATTGAATAACACTCAGACTCTTGAGATACCTGAATGTGACATTGCCAGAATTAAGTTATAAAATCTGAAACTGCAACAAAAGAGATGCAAAATGCTACATTAGTACCAAGGACAGAGAGATCACTTCTTTCCCATACATGGATCTGCTTAGCATCATAAGATTTAGGACAAAAATGGTTTCCAACCCCCCCCCCAAATAGATCCCCCCCTCAAAAGAGCACGGTCCCAACAAATTAGCCCTGAAGGAGAACTGAAAGGAGACATCAATCCTGTGACATTTAATGAGTCCAGGCCAATAGCTCTTGTTTGTCAGCTGCTCCTACAGATACAAGCTTCCTATTTCTTGGTGAAAAGAGTCCTGGATTCTTCTTTTAAACAGCAGAGAGCAAAAAATCTGACAGCTTCATAGTATTCTTAGGCACTGCCACCAAAAGAATGTAGGATATCAAGATACAAACTCCCTTAACGTACCTAGAGTTAACTTCAAATTTCAATAAGAGTTCAGGAGAAAACATTTCCCTACATCAGAACTTATGTGGATAGACTCCATGAATCATCCCCCATATGCTTTATTTCACCTTTTGTAGTCTACAGAAGTACTATAATGTTAACTTTTAAAGGAGTAAGTCTAGACCGTGTGCCTAATTTGCATTCTGGATATGAAATTATCATTCTACACTGACATGAACAATAAAAACAATCAGGACAACAATTAAGCATTGTTTTCTCTAATAGTGCTATGGCTGTACCCTTCCCAAACCAGGCACCTTCACCCCCACTCTCCAGGCCATCCATATTTGTCTTCCCACTCCCAACTTCAAGGCAAAGACAGAGGCACTAAGTGCACAAAGGGATATAGGACTGCAAGGCAATCCATTATCAGCTCTTAGACTGGCTACCGATACAGTAAATTAGCCAGACCAATGGAGGGAGGTATTAGTGCAAATGATGATAAATGATGAATAATTTCCCAAGCACTATTCCCCAAAGCATGAAAACTTGTAATAAAAAAACCCAAGATCCACATATGGTTGTCCAGCTAAGATGAAGCAACCTCAAATTTACGACGTGTAGCAGCTAGGTTGCAAGAAAGGACTTCTAATCCTCAAGCAATCCACTTTACCAATAATTCTCACAACCAGATAATCAAGAGCAATCTAAACGCTTCAGCTTCTACTGCCCAGTGTTTTTGCTGGTGCTGCTAAAAAAAAAAGCAGCTCTTCAACAGATGGGAGATGCCTTCTTCTTACTAAAGTGATAAGCAGGCCTCTAGGAAATTCCAAACAGTAAGGGGTGATACCCATTCACAGTATGATTAAGGTGGATGGGACCCAAGGTCTTCCCATCAAAAACTCTCATTTTAACAAAAGAGGAAACAGGACCAGAAAAACGAAGTTACATGCTAGGATGAGCCCAGGGACTTGAAAAGCAACACATAAAAAGCCAAAGGAAAGGAGCCAGGATTCTTTCATATGATTATGTAACATCTCTGTAACTCAGGCTCCTCACCTGCAAAATGGAGATAAATTTCAACCTACTAAAAAAGAATTGTTTTTAGGGTAAAATATGGCAGTAGATATGAAAATGATCAGATAAAAGTCCTATAAAACATCAGTACAAAATAAACTCATTATCACCTGAATTCAAAATATTTTCCCAAAGTACACAAGAGTAATACCCTGAAGTCATAGGAAGTCCGGGGATGCTGAATCAGCAAACACCGAATCAAACAACAAAAAGGGATTATATGAAATATTAATAAAAATAAAATTTTAAAACGATGGTCATATGTCTAGATAGTCACGTCCTTATCAGATGGAACAATACTTTGCACGTGTTTTCACTATGACGATTATCAGAAAGTCTGTGAAAAGCCAAAGTAACTTCTAACGACACAAAGATGGTCCCGCAAGGGGGGATGAGTAAAGCACTACACACACATAAGAGGAATTGTATCGTTTTTATTAAGCTCACAGAACAGCAAGTCAAGGCTAACAAGCTCTAAAAAACTTTAAAGAGGTAAACAAATTATAATAAAATGAGAGCCCTAAGTTTTTTGGGAGCCTAAGAGGAGCAAATACTCAAAAGTAAGAGCCTTATAAATGAAATCCTATGGTAACCAGCATTCTGTTTCCAAAACTCACTATTAACCAAAGTCTATAAATGAAATCTTAGAATCAGAACTTTTGGAAACCACAGAATCAGAGTCTCAGAGCTAGGAGGGACCTTGGAGTCTACGTACTGAGTCCAGCTCCCATCTCCACGAGAATTCTTTGGGTGTGCTGTCACATACCCGAGAGCTGAATGGCACCGTGGGAAGGGGGCTGACATCTGGAACCACAGGATATGAGTCCAAATCTTGGCTCTATGATTTGCAGTCTGTATGACTTTAGGCAATCCGTGCATCTCTCCGGGTTTCAGCTTCGGCTAGGTGCCTTTCTAGCTCTGATCCTTAGCCTGAAGACTTACACTGACAGTTTGCCCAAGGCAACTCATTCTTCCTTTTGGATAGCTCTAATGGATGCAAAGTTTTTCCTGATATCAAGCTTAGGTCTGCCTTTTTTGCAGGCTCCATCTATTGCTCCAAATTCTATCGTCAAAGGCAAAGAAGAACAAGTTTAATCCTTTTCATGAGAGAGCCTGTCAAATACTTAAAGGAAGTTATTGTGTGCCCTCTAATTTTTTGCTTCTCCAACCATTTATCCCCAAGGCTCTCAGGGTTGCCAAAACCCTCCAAATATCCTTATTCAGAAATCCCTCCCCCTTCTTATCTCTTCTGTTCCTTCTCATATTATACTCTGAAGTAGAAACAGCAAGTCCAATTGCCCCATTTTGCAGGTAAATCAAATGAAACCCATGTGAGGTAAATGAATTGTTCAAGATCATTCAGTGAATTAGAGGTAGTTAGGTGAGAAGTTAGGTATCCTAATTCACAGTCCATTCTACATAAAAAATTAATGTCCACAATGAAGACCTGTGGGCACCTACAAGATCCCTATCCTCTGAGTGAAAAAACATTAAACTATATTAGTAGTTTTAAAGTTGTATATTTTATTACATTCTTTTTTTCCGAAAACTGGTAAATTAAGTGTAGCATGTAAATATACTATTCAATTCAACAAATATTTATTAAAACCCAGTGGGAACAAGAGAAATGAGGTGGTGAAGCAGATAGAACACTGGGCCTGGAGTCAAGAAGACCCGAGTTCAAATATGGTCTTAGACACTTGGACACTTAGACCCTGGGCAAGTTACTTGACCCTGTTTGCCTCAGTTTCCTCATGTGTAAAATGAGCTGGAGAAGGAAATGGCAAACCACTCCAGTACCTTTGTCAAGAAAAAACTCAAAGAGGGTTGCTAAGAGTTGGAAATGACTGAAAATAATTACTGAACAAACAACACAACTGCATACAAGGTACTATACTAGGCACCAAGGATACAAAGATACAGAGAAAAGAGTCTTTGCCCTCAAAAAACTTACATTTAGGGGGCAAGGGAAGCAAAGTAGAGAACCCAACCAGTACAAAGGCAAATAAATATTTTTTTTAAAAGGGCACTACTGGCCCTTCTATAAGAGGAAGTAGCTCAGCTGGTCCTTGAAGTAAACCAGAAAATCCAGAAAGTAGAAGGAGTAAGTGTATTCCAGACAGGGACAGCCTTAAGAATGCACGAAATGGAAAGAGGCCCATTGGATTCATGGACCCCCCTGTTAGCCAGTTTGGCTAGATCTTACACATAAAGAGAAGTAATCTGAAATAACTTTCAAAAGGTAGGTAGATAAAAGGTTATTCATAGGACAGGCTGAGGAGCCTCTAGTTTATATCAGAAGCAATGATCAGCTTTTTTTTTTATTTTTGAGTCAAGGAATGACAGATCCATGTTTCAGGAATATTAATTTGGCACCTATGCGGAAGATGGACTGTGGAGGAAAGAGCAGGCAAGCAGAGGGATTAATTTATCAGTTACCAGTGTAGTCCAAGTGAAATAGAGTGCCTGGAGCAAAGTGGACACTATGTGAGTGAGGAGAAACAGATGGAAATCAGAAATACAGCAGTGTTATAATCATAAAGACTTGGAAACAGATAGGATACAGGAGATGAAGTGGCAAAAGGAGGCAAAAATTAATCCAATATTATGAAGGTGGATGACTAGTGGGATAACAGTGCCCTCACCAGAAACAGGAAAGGTTGGCAAAGAGACAGATTCTGAAGAAAATAGTTTTTTGAACATGCTGTTTTTCAGATGCCAATGGGAAATTAGGGTGGAGGTGTCATAGAGGTAGCTAACAATGCAGGACTAAGGCTCAAGAGAGATAAATTTAGATTTAGAAGGTGCCTGGATAGAGAACATTTAGTCTGTGAAGGCTGATGAGATCACCAAGATAAAAAATGTGTAAAGAAACTAGAAAAAAGGGCTCAAGAAAGCTCCTTTGGATATTCATGCTTAATGAGCAAGAGAAAAATGATGATCCAACTAAAATGACCGAAGAACAGTCAGAAAGGCAAGAAAATATTGTATTACAGAAGAAAAATGAGAGAGTATCCAGGAACAAATGGAGATTGACAGTGTCAAAAGCTGCAAACGGGTCAAGTGAGGTGAAGACTGAGAAAAGGTCACCAGATTTAACAGTTAAGAGATTCTTTGTACCCTTGAAAAGAGTAGCTTCAGTTAGAAGTCAGATTACAAGGAGTTTGAGGGGAAAGGAGGTGAAATGGAGGCAATGAATACAGATGATTTTTAAGAGACTGGTTGTGAAAGGAAGAAGAGATAAAGGGCAGTATTTTCAGCAAAAGGCAAAGAAGTAAAGGTTACTGGTTTGTTGTTCTTGATAAATGATGGGGTAGATACGGGTATGTTTCTAAGCAGCAGGAAAGGACCTAGAGGACGTCTGCAGATTTCAGATGGGAGGAAGGGAACAAGTGAGGAAGTAAGTTTCCAGATGAGATGGGAAGAGACCATACGGAACACAAGTAGAAGGATTGGCTATGGTCAAGAAAAGAGTCATAATTTCACCAGAAACTAGAGAAAATAACAAGAGAATGAGAGTTGTTACCAGTTGGGGTTGATATGTGGAGAAGGAAAGAAGGGAGATCTGAAGGTGAACAGTCTCTATTTTCTCAGTAAAGTAGAAACACGAGAGTATAAAGGCTTGAATAAAAAGTGGTAAGTAAAAAGGGGAAAGAAGTGGTAACAGAACCTGAAAAAGAAGAGGTCTGGAACAGCTGCTGCAGGGAAAGTGATGCAGAATCAATCACGGAAGAATAAAAGGACTGCAGTGTAGCAATGAGGGTCCATTTACAAGTAGATATGGAATTTTTTAAGGATTCAGTCATCAGGGTTGTGTGATTCTCTCCAGCAACGTGCAAGAGCTTGTGAGTTGGAGCTAGTAAGTCAGATCATGGGGGTAACTAAGGATTTGGGGTTGACAAAGTATGACTGGTGACACAATAATGAGGTAAAGAATTCAAAAGTAGAGTATATGGAATTCTATTGTGCTACAAGAAATGATGAGCAGGTAGCCTTCAGAAATACCTGGAAAGACTTATATGAACTGATACTGAGTAAAGTGAGCAGAACCAGGAGAGCACTGTCCATGGTAACAGTCACATTGTACAATAACTGACTTTGATGGACTTTGATCTTCTCAGCAATGCAAGGATCTAAGACAACTCCAAAAGACTCATAATGGAAAATGCCATCCACATCCAGAGAAAGAACTCTGGAGTCTGCATGCAGATGGAAGCATACCCTTCGCTCTCCTTTTCTTTTGCTGTTTTGTTTTGCTTCTTCTTCCTTGTGGTTCCTCCCATTAGTTCTAATTCTTCTTTACATCATGATTAATGTGAAAATAAAAATTTAAAAAGTAGAGTATAGTACATAACTGAACCCCAGACAAGCCCAAGGTCAAGCCCAGGCTCAACACTGTGGAGGGAGGAATGCAAAGCTAGAGCAGAGACAACAGACTCAGGGGACAGACAGGAGGTCCTGATGATGAAGAATAGGCTCAGGAAGAGTGAATCTGGGGGAGAGATGGAAGAAGAGGGTTGTGGTCAGAGGGAAATTCCTATAATTTCTACAACACAGTGGCAACATGGAGGGAAGGAGAGTGGAAGGAAGAAAGAAAGGGAAATAATGAAAAGAAATGCAAAGGAAGCTGGCCTCGCTGCACCAGATCTAAAATTGTATTATAAAGCAACAATCATTAAAACTTCTTGGCATTGGCTAAGAAACAGAGTGGTGGATCAGTGGAATAGGTTAGGTACACAAGACACAACAGTCACTCCACAGTAATCTCTAGTTTAATAAACCCAAAGACTCCAGTTTCTGGACTAAGAACTCACTATCCAAGTAAAACTGCTGGGAAAACTGAAAAACGTTGTGGTAGAAACTAGGCACAGATCAACATCTTACAGTGTGTACCAAAATAAGGTTAAAATGGGCACATGATTTGGATAAAAAGGGTAAGACTATAAACAAATTAGAAGAGCAAGGAATAGTTTACCTGTAGGTTCTATGGAGAAAGGAAGAATTTATGACCAAAAAAGGACAAAGAATATTATGAAATGTAAAATGGATAATTTTGATTACATTAAGCTGAAAAGATTTTGCACAAAGCCAATGCAACCAAGATGAGAAGGGAAGTAGAAAGCTGAGAAACAATTTTTAGTCAGTGTCTCTGATAAAAGCCACATTTCTAAAATATATAGAGAACTGAGTCAAATCTATAAGAATACAAGTCATTACCCAATTGAT
The DNA here is from genome assembly GCA_028627135.1 of Pseudochirops cupreus. Taxonomy (NCBI): domain Eukaryota; kingdom Metazoa; phylum Chordata; class Mammalia; order Diprotodontia; family Pseudocheiridae; genus Pseudochirops; species Pseudochirops cupreus. The sequence goes on along the minus strand of JAQQSU010006415.1, from coordinate 2,649 downwards.
AAATGGTCAAAGGATATGAACAGGCAGTTTTGAGGTGAAGAAATTAAAGCTATCTCTAGTCATATGAAAAAATGTGCTAAATCACTATTGATTAGAGAAATGCAAATCAAAATAACTCTGAACTATCACATCACACCTATCAGGTTGGCTAACATGACAAACGAGGAAAATGACAAATGGTGAAGAAGATGTGGGAAAATTGGAATAATAATGCATTGTTGTTGGAGTAGTGAACTGATCCAACCATTCTGGAAAGCAATTTGGATCTATACTCTAAAGGCTATAAAACTCTGCCTACCCTTTGACCCAGCAATAACACTTCTAGGTCTATAACCCAAAGAGATCATACAAATGGAAAGGGGATCCACACACGTTAAAAATATTTATAGCATCTCTTTTTGTGGTGGCCATGAATTGGAAATTGAGGTGATACCCATCAGCTGGTGAATGGCTGAACAAGTTGTGTTATAGGAATGTAATGGAATACTATTGTTCCATAAGAAATGATGAGCAGGTGTATTTCAGAAATACCTGGAAAGACTTACATGCTGAATGAAGTGAGCAGAACCAGAAGAACATTGTACACAGTAATAGCAACACTGTGCAATAACCACCTTTGATAGGCAATACAAGGATATGACAATTCCACAAGACTCATGATGGAAAAAATGACCCACATCCAGAGGAAGAACTATGGAATCTGAATGCAGACTGGGGCATACTCCTTTCTCTCTTTTTCTCTTCTTTCTCATGGTTTTTCCCTTTGGTTCTAATTCTTCTTTACAACACGACTAATGTGGAAATATGTTTAATATGATTATACATACATACATATATACATATATATACACATACACACACACACAAACACACACACACACACACACACACACACGCTGTATCAGACTGCATGCCATCTCGGAGGGTTGGGGGGCCTGAAGGGGAGGGAGAAAATTTAGAACCCAAAATCTTAGAGTGAACGTTGAAAACTAAAAACAAATAAAATTTAAAAATAAAATTAATATGTCATGGCTTAGATCTTGTAACAGATTCATATTTAATGTGATATGTCCTTTCCTTTATTAAATGCTTATATACTCTCTCATCAGGCAGATAGGTGGCACAGCAGGAAAAACGCCTGGTCTGGACTCAAAAAGACATATTCCTGAGTTCAAAACCAGTCTCAGACACTTACTAGCTATGTGACCCTGGACAAATCACTTAGCCCTGTTTGTCTCAGTTCCCTCATCTGTAAAGTGAGCTGGAGAGGGAAATGTCAAACCACTTCTGTATCTCTGCCAAGAAATGGGGTCACAAAGAGTTGGACATGACTGAAAAAAATGACTAAACAAAAACACTCTTTTTCCACTAAAATTCTAGCTATGTCTCCTAAATATTTATTTACCCTTTGACAATTAAAGGCACGCAATCCCTGGTTTGGCCTTCAGAGAGAATCTAATGTGCTCCAAAGGAATTATTTATTAAATGGAAGAAAGGTGGGGCAAGAGGTTTAAGATGCTCAGAAAAGATGTGCTGAAATTTCAGGAGAGTTTGAGAGATCATACTCACAGCTGTAAACTGTGAGCTGAGTAAGAGAACTTCTCTGCCTTTTAGGTCTTCTCCACATACTCCCTTCCCACTCAGATTTCAACACTAGCTGTCAAACCAAGAATTATAGTCTCAAATTGCTTTAGGGAACTGATAAGGTAGGAGTGGAATGGTAGGTGCTAGTAGGGGAATCAAAATGGCACCTCGTAGGTTAGAGGAGATATTCATTCAGGAGGATTACATAATTTTGTAAACCATAGTTTGCAAATTTTCTAACACATCCCCTCATTTGGGGTGTGAAGGAATTGTTCAGAATAGTCCCTTCCATTTTTACATCCAACTCTCGGCTCCCACATACTATCTCATGACCACAGGACTCTAACACCAAGCAAAGTTGGGAGGTTTTTATTTGCATACCCCAGGCAAGGCCTGAAGATTGTGGCCACTGAGGTTTATGTCCATTCCTTCACTGTTCCACATGTGATTTGACCTAACCCAAGATAAATACCCAAATACCATGAAAAGCATGAATTATCTGGGATTAAAATAAGTGCTTAGAAAAAGGAATACACAGTGTACTTCATTGTGTATTCATGCCTGTTGAGTCGTAGGTAATTGCCTAGTTTTCCTAATGCTAGACCTGGCTTAGCTATAAAGAGCTGTTTTTAAATCTTCATAGTATTTCAGGACTAGTCTTTCTTTGTCCCTTTTCTTCTCAGAAGCAACTTTTAGCTGTTTATTTCCATTAAAAATTGTTTCTCCAATCTCTATAGTACCTACTGTCTTATGCATGTCGTGGCAACCAGACCAGAGAATCTATTGTCCTGGTTATGAAACTTACTCCAAGCCCAAACTAGTGGGAAACCACTAGCATTAGACCTAACACTCTGGACCCATGCCTTAAGCAAAAACCTAAAAATCTGATGCCATAAAACCTGACATTTCTTTTTTTTTTATTTTTATTTTTATTTTTTAATTTTTTTTATTTACTCATTTACTTTTAATTTACAAGATTCAGTTCCACAATCACTTGAGTTTCAGATTTTCTCCCCTCCCTTCCCCCCCACCCCCATGGTGGCGTGCAATCATGTATAGGATCTG